>JUDZ01009693.1:0-47055 GCA_000812845.1 Stagonosporopsis tanaceti
CTTTCCAAACCACCAAGCAGCTTAAGATCCTCATCACTGGCTTGAATGTCCACTCCGACATACCAGCCTGCTTCCGCGAGCTCTTCGGCACACCCGATCAGATCCAAGCCGCCATCACGGCGGACGAGAACCGCATTCGCGACGCGGGGGTCGATGTCACATCTTTCCAAATCAACGATGCTGACGCAGAAGCTGGCCTGCAACGGATTGAGGCCAAACTCCGCTCTGAGCACTTCGACGGCATCATGATCGGCTCTGGCTTGAGGCTTGTACCTCCGCAGACAGCGCTGTTCGAAATTGTGGTGGATGTCTGTAGGAGGGTGAAGTCGGAGGCGCTATTCAAGTTCAATAGTGGGCCCGGCACGAATTGGGATACATTGCAAAGGAACCTTAGAAAGCTATAGTGAGGTAGTTGTCGTCTGGTTGTGGGAAGAGAGCTCTGGGCACCTTCGCGATTGAGCCAGCATTGTTGCGTTCAGTGAAAAATAGATTTACTTCAAGCCACGAAGACCGTTGACGTTAATTCCGACCATGCCGTGTGTTACGCTACTCCCCGAAGACAACATTTCGTTGGCGAAGCGAGACGCTCACCAGAGTGGAGAAAGACAACCACACACGTCACGTGCACTGACGCTAGCGAAAGCGCGCCAAGCGTCCGCTAAGCCCACACTCTCGAATCTCGAAATTCGCCAGCAAAGTTCCATCGTCGTTACTAACCCACAGCTCCCCGACAACATCACGAGCAAAATCAGTCAAGATGGGAATTGATCTCGACCGCCACCATGTTCGAGACGGGCACCGCAGTATGTGAACCCCCGTCGAGTCGGCGCAGCAATGCGCTGGCGAAGCTGTCCTTCGGACGCAACATGAAAATTCGCGAGAGTGGAGGTTGACGAGTATACAGAGGTCCCTAAGTCGACCAACCCCTACGTTAAGCTGTTGGTTCGTCTGTACAAGTTCCTTGCCCGTAAGTACCACCCTCGAACATGCGCGTCTGCGCGCAGTGGAAGTGGAATTGGCGGGCTGACAGCGACGCAGGCCGCACCGATGCGCCCTTCAACAAGGTTGTCCTCCGCCGTCTCATGATGTCCAAGATCAACCGCCCTCCCGTCTCCCTCTCCAAGATCGTCGCTACCGCCGCCAACAAGGCCAACGCGAAGAACAACGAGGGCAAGACCATTGTCATTGTCGGCACCGTCACCGACGACAACCGCCTTCTCGAGCTCCCCAAGCTCTCCGTCGCCGCCCTGCGCTTCACTGCCTCGGCCCGCGCTCGCGTTGAGAAGGCTGGTGGTGAGGTCCTCACCATCGACGAGGTTGCCACCCGTTTCCCCACTGGTGCCAACACCGTCCTCCTCCGTGGACCCAAGAACTCCCGTGAGGCCGTCAAGCACTTCGGCTTCGGTCCCCACTCCAACAAGAAGCCCTACGTCGAGTCCAAGGGCCGCAAGTTCGAGCGCGCTCGTGGCCGCAGAAGGTCCAGGGGTTTCAAGGTCTAAGCATTTGCTTGAGCTTGAGGTGGAACGATTTCTCCGGGTTGCTGGCGTGGTCACGGTCATGGGAATTGATTTACGAAGCGTGCATCACGGCTGGCCTGAGCCCTTGGCTGGTTCACAAAAAGATACTCAATGTCCGTACATCCAATGGACGCATACCAATGAGCACTCGAGGCTCATGGTATTTTCTCATGAAGTTATACCCTCTACAGTGAATGCATGTTGTTAGTTTTTGCAGTGATCATTTCCTGACAGTGCATACGCAGCGTGCATGTGCCTTCAACAAGACATGTCTTGCAAGGCGACCAACTTGCGATCATGAACTCTTAGTGAAAACCAGACGATCGCGCGGTCTTCGGCCAATTACAAAATCGTCGTTTTTCGTTGAAGAACCCATGAACTAAATTTTCTCGAGCACCCCACATTGAACCAGCCCTGCGCTCCGACCCTACCCCGAATCGCGTACTTGCCTAAAGCAGTCATATCAACTTGACTACCTCCACGACTCCCCATCACACCCCAGATTCACATTCACAATGGCTGACCTGCGCAAGGTGGGCGTGCTCGGTGGCGGCCAGCTCGGCCGTATGCTCATCGAGGCCGCGAACAGGCTCAACATTCAAGTAAACGTATTGGACACCGCCAACTCCCCTGCAAAGCAAATCTCAGCACATGACGGCCACATTGAGGGCTCGTTCAAGGATGCAGCCAAGGTCAAGGAATTGGCTCAGAAGTGTGACGTTGTGACCGTCGAGATTGAGCATGTCGACACGCACATGCTCGAGGAAGTTGCGGGGCAGGTCACAGTCGAGCCCAGCTGGAAGACACTGCGCACCATCAAGGACAAGTACGCGCAGAAACTGCACCTCAAGCAGTACGGAGTCGATGTTGCCGAAAGTATTGATTTGGAGGGCAAGGGGACAGAGGGCTTGAAAGAGGTGGGACTTCAATACGGCTACCCTTACATGCTCAAGAGCAAGACGGAGGCGTATGATGGCAAGGGCAACTTTGTAGTCAAGAGCGAGGCGGACTTCGACGCTGCGGTCAAGGCACTGGGTGGCCGTCCCTTGTATGCAGAGAAGTGGGCGGACTTTAGCATGGAGCTGGCTGTCATGGTTGTCAAGACCAAGGACGGCGTCTTGTCCTTCCCTACTGTCGAGACAGTTCATGAGGACAGCATCTGCAAGCTCACCTACACGCCTCCGCGCAACGTCTCTCTATCCACTTCGCAGCGCGCTCAAGATCTTGCCAAGAAAGCCATCGCCGCATTTGAAGGCAAAGGCGTCTTCGGAGTCGAAATGTTCCTCCTCAAAGACGACTCCCTCCTCATCAACGAGATTGCCCCCCGCCCTCACAACTCAGGCCACTACACCATCGAAGCCTGCCCCATCTCCCAGTACGACGCCCACCTGCGCGCCATCCTCGATATCCCCATCAAACCCTACCAGCTGCGCCTCAAGGAACCGGCCATCATGCTCAACATCCTTGGTGCCGCAACCCCCGACTCGGACAAGAAGGTCGCCCAGTTCGCGCTCGAAAACTCAGACGCCTCAATCCACCTCTACGGCAAAGGCGACAGCCGCCCCGGCCGCAAAATGGGCCACCTGACGCTGACCCGCCCGACGCTGCGCGAAGCCGAGGCGGCCATGCAGCCGCTCGTCGACTTCGTAGACTCGCAAAAAGGCAAAACGCCCAGCCCGCGCTCCTCAGGCCCTTCGCCCGAGCCCCTCGTCGCCGTGATAATGGGCTCAGACTCGGACCTGCCCGTGCTGAAAGCGGGCTTGCAGATCCTTGAAAAACTGCACATCCCCTTCACGACACGCATCACGTCTGCGCACCGCACGCCGGACTGGCTGCGCAGCTTCTCCAAAAACGCCGTCAACACCTCGGTGCGCGTCATCATCGGCGCTGCGGGTGGCGCTGCGCATTTGCCCGGCATGTGCGCGTCGTGGACCACGCTGCCTGTCATCGGCTTGCCCGTCAAGGCAACGCATATGGACGGCTGGGACAGCCTGGTGAGCATGACGCAGATGCCGCGGGGCGAGCCGGTGGCGACGGTGGGCATCAACAACAGCACGAATGCGGCGCTGTTGGCGGTGAGGATACTGGGCGCGAGGGACGAGGAAATCAGGGAGAGGTTGAGGGTGTGGATGGAAGGGAACGAGAAGGAGGTTATGCGCAAGGATGGCGAGTTGTTGGAGAGTGGATGGGAGCAGTATTTGACAAAGATGGGGAAATAGGTAGTGATAAGAGGGATGGTCAAAGGTGAGGTGCTTGCGTGTGGGCTTGAAGTTGGTTAGTCTTGCTCTTTAAAAGACCAGGTTCATTTGGTTGATGGTGAGCGGACTATGTGAACCTTGCGGTATGAGCTGTACCGATCCATGCTCAGCTGCTTCGAGGGATTGAACTTAGACCATTAAGGCAACTGCACGTTTCATGTAGAACAACCCATGTGGATAGTGGCATACACATACACACCATTCGAAAAACTCGAGTGCGGTCTTCACAGTTCATTACCATTAAGTAGTCCAAAAGTATATACCTGATCCGACCCTTCACAGGCAAGGCACTACGAAGTCTATGTATATACGGCATTCCGTTCTCATCAATTTCGCCTCATTGCTCCCTGACATGCGATTGAACTCTGTAATGGAAAAGAAGGACAGAAAAGTCGAAGATCGCTGCCTCGTACACTGAGCCCACAAGAGCCCGCTTGTCTATGCTTTCCGAGAAAACCCGAACCCAAGTCATCCCAAAGCCGCTCCGAAAGTAGGATAGAAAAACATTGAAGAAGTATAACCTGATGTGGCAAATATTCTGAGCATCCGCTTTTAGGGTAGCTGACGCTTATGCGCCCTTCTCGCCGAGAACGTGGCCAATGCCGCTCTGGACACCGTTGTAGAGCTTGCCAGTCTGATCAGGGGCGTAGCGGGGACCAAGACTGCCGAGGATGAAGAACATTGAGACGATGACGCCGCCAAAGACCATCAGCTTGCGGAGCGCGGGACGATTCTGACCGAGCTCGGCCCACTTCATGCTGCCTGCACTGAGAGCCTCTTTCAGCTTCTCGCCACCGAGCTTGTAGTAGATAAGGCCACCGAGCGCAACGCTGTAGCCAAAAGCCTGGATCAGGGTAACAGGGTCGCGGAAGAGGAACATGGATGCGAGAACGAGGAGAATGTCCTTGAGAACGCCGGAGAGAGTAAGGACCAGAGACGAGGTCTTGCCGATCTACATAGATGTTAGTCCCGCGCACGTTGGAAAGGACGGCGAATAGACATACCAGGAAGACAACAGAGACGTTGAGGAGGAAGGCAACGCCAGCGTTCGCAAAGAGGGTCATGCCGCCAACGCGGTGGATGTCGCTCATTGTGAGCGTGGGCAGCTCAGTGAAGATCAGGACGAGGGTGTTCATGACGGCGCAGGCAGGAGCGTAGTAGTATAGCGAAACGAGGGGGTCCATCTTGAACTCCTTGGAGCTCAGGATGCGCTCAACCATGACCAGACGCGTGGCTTCGAAGACGATACCAGCTACCTGGAAGAGGAAGCCGACCATGACGAACTGAAGCTCGCCAAAGGACGCGATGACGACACCGAGGACAATGAAGGACACGTTTCCGAGGACCTTGAGGTTCACAGGTGCGATTCCCATGCCCCAGGTTGCGAGCAGGACAGCGACAGGAGTGGTGGCCTGCGCAAGTTAGCTTGTAATCATGACGTGCTGAGAATTTCCACGCACCTTGAGCATCTGGATAAAAGCAACACTGAGGTACAGGTATGCCTGGTTACCGCAGATCAAACTCAGACTGAAGAAGAGGCCAATGGGCACAATGGCGCGCAAGTATACTTTTCCGGTCATGGGCACCTTCTTTCGCGAGTCGAGGATCGTGGTGAAGCGGGCGAGGATCTGGGTCATGACGGTCGCGAAGATCAAATGCCATGTTGTGAGGAAGATGGGGAAGTCTGGCAAGAATGTCAGCGATTGATGACGAAGGACAGGGTGGCTGCCACGTACGGAACTTTGCAGTGTCCAGGATGTACTTGTTGAAAACGATTGTGCTCGAACTGAGGGTGATCCATGTCCTGCGCAGCGTCAGCGAGTGCTCTCAATGCTGCAAAAGTGCTCCCACATACGCAACGTAGACGGCAGGATGAAAGGATGCCGGTGCGTTTGGCTTGGGCGTGGGGGCGTCGGGGTTGACGGTGGGCAGGACAGGCAGAGCCGTGTCGCGGGCTGCGTCGACCGAGGAGCGGGCCTTCTCGTCTTGAGACATGCTGGGTGGTGGTGGTGGTGGTGGTGTTGGTGTTGAGAGAGTGGACGGCTGAGCAGAGGTGTCGTCGAGCGCAGGTAGTCGAGATCAAAAGAAGGTGGTCACAGCGCTGGGGGTGGAAACGTCGACGACGGTGAGCACTCGGCGCGATGTGGTGGAGGAAGCGTGGAGGGTCTCGCCGCAAAGGGGAGGGACGATGCACAAGGCGTCACACAGGCTGCACTGAAGAGTTGTGTCTGCTTGTGTATACGAGCAGCGCGCACAGGAGGCAGGCTGGATATAAAAGACGCAGGCGCTCCACGCACCACACCGCCCGCTAACGACTAAGCAGCATCATGCAGGACGCACCCCAGCAGTGGCCAGCCAGGACTGTTGGGACGTGCAAAGACGACGGGCCAGGCGCGCTAGGGGAGGGAGCGGAGCGGAACTCAGCACTCGCTGGGTGGCCACTCGGGGTCGCACACAGGCACCACAAGGGCGCTGCTTAGCTGCTTGCAGCGCGTTAGGCCCTGTGCGAGGAGGGGTGCGCCGTTGCCCAGCCCTCTGCTTCGAGAAGCCTGCGCGCTGCAACAGGACAAGAGTGCCCGCCAGATGAGGATTGACGGCCACCGCACGGCTGCGTGCGCGCCAGAGCCAACATGAAACAGATCTGCCGGACCCGCTCGTCGTGTACGCGCAAGCAGTTCCCCCAAGCGGACGGCCAATCTGCGCTGGGCTTTACACAAGCTCGGCAGCGCCCTCTATCAACGAGCAGCGAGTACGCGTCGACGGCGGGTCTGCAGCCAGCACGTCGGCAGCGCAGCGTCATGCGGCGAAATGTCCCGGCCCCCGAGATAGCACCCGTGCATCGGGGTTTGATTGAGGTCGTGATGGTCATCGTGTGTACGGTACAGAGTAGAGGGCCGCTGAGGGTGCCGTTGCCGCACTGGGTTAAGCTTTGCTGGCGCTGCAACATGTGCTCCCTCGCATAGATTCGGTAGACGCTCCCTACGCTGATTGCAGGGGCCCCGTTCTGCTGCTGCATGCTGCATACTGGCTGGATGGCGCCAGAGTTTTGCAACAGCTACCGCAGAGCCTCCCGAGGCCGGCGATAGGGGTCATGCATGTCGTCGCCTTGGAAAATGTAGACGCAATGGACAATGCAGGGCGGCACTACCAGCCTCGGCCAGGCTCGCAAACACGGTGCGTCGTCAACCTGCTGCGGCTGCGCGCGCCATGGTTGAGACTCGTTGAGACTCGATGCTTCACGGCTGCTTCATTCGGCCGTGTTGGAGGCCCGCGTCCAAGGGAACCTGCACCATGTGCGGCAGCATCGCAACACAGAGGCCGCAACGCCCACTGCGCGCCGGCCAGCACGCAAGACACTCGAGACAGCTGTCAGCACCCTGTGCCAGCAGCCAATCAATGCATCCACGCTGGCCTCCTGTGCTTCCCCGGGAGCAAAGGATTGATGTGCAATGCCCCTTTTCTGGCGGATGCAGATGCAGATGCACCTGCTCGCCTGTGCTCGCCTGCTCGCGCTGCCCGCCCCCCCAGCCTAGCTCGAGTGTCGGAACACCCTGGACCCGCCTAAACATCCCATCAACGTCCTTGGCGCGCTTGTAGCTATATTTCACACTACGCCCCGGCGCCTTTGGCCACTGCTCCACCTGCTGCCGTTCAATTGCCATAACATCTGCTCGACCGCCGAGTGAATGTTGAACTACGCCCGTCAAACATTAAAAAGAGTCCCCAGCTTCCAAGAAATTCTACAAGGCAAGATGGGTTCCAACCAAGAAGAAATGTACGTTCACCGCCTCCCGCATGCCATCCCACCAGCATTGGACTGACTCCCCCTCCAGCAACGTCGACGTGCTCGTCATCGGTGCTGGTCCCACCGGTCTGGGAGCCGCAAAGCGCCTTCACCAGATCGTATGTCGAAGAAGCTCTCTTTGGCGGGGTAGTTGCTAACAGGCTTCAGGATGGCCCCTCATGGCTGATTGTCGATTCAAACGAGACTCCCGGTGGTCTCGCCTCCACTGACACCACACCCGAGGGCTTCGTGAGTGCACCACACGCCAATTAGCTACACTCATACAAGTGCTAACACTGCGCCAGCTCTACGATGTCGGTGGCCATGTCATCTTCTCCCACTACAAGTACTTCGACGACGTTATCGACGAGGCCCTCCCCAGAGAGGACGACTGGTTCACACACCAGCGTATCTCCTACGTCCGCTGCAAGCAGCAATGGGTGCCCTACCCCTTCCAGAACAACCTGTCCATGCTCAACAAGGACGACCAGGCCAAGTGTGTTGACGGCCTGATTGATGCTGCCCTCGAGGCCCGCGTTGCCAACACAAAACCCAAGGACTTCGACGAGTGGATTCTGCGACAGATGGGCGTTGGTATTGCCGACCTCTTCATGAGGCCCTACAACTACAAGGTCTGGGCTGTACCCACCACCAAGATGCAGTGCGCATGGCTCGGTGAGCGTGTCGCTGCACCCAACGTCAAGGGTGTTATCAACAACATCATCCACAACAAGACTGCAGGAAACTGGGGCCCCAACGCCACCTTCAAGTTCCCCGCCCGCGACGGAACTGGTGGTATCTGGATCGCCGTCGCAAACACACTCCCTAAGGAGAAGACCAGCTACGGCGAAAACAGCACAGTCACAAAGGTCGAGGCGGACAACAAGCGCGTCACACTGAAGGACGGCCGTGTTGTCAAGTACAACAAGCTCATCAACACCATGGCTGTTGACGCTCTGGTCGACACCATGGGCGACAAGGAGCTCCAGGCCCTCAGCAAGGACCTCTTCTACTCCAGCACCCACGTCATTGGTGTCGGTCTTCGCGGCGAGCGACCAGAGCGCATTGGCGACAAGTGCTGGCTGTACTTCCCCGAGGATGACTGCCCCTTCTACCGCGCCACCATCTTCTCCAACTACTCACCCTACAACCAGCCTCAGAAGGACGTCAAGCTGGCTACACAGCAGCTTGCTGACGGCTCCAAGCCCAAGTCTTCTGAGCCCCAGGAGGGCCCTTACTGGTCGATCATGTTGGAGGTTTCTGAGTCAAGCATGAAGCCCGTTGACCAGGAGAACATGCTCAAGGACTGCATCCAGGGTCTCATCAACACCGAGATGATCAAGCCTGACGACGAGATCGTGTCCACCTACCACCGCCGCTTCGACCACGGTTACCCCACTCCCTCGCTTGAGCGTGAGGGCGTCCTGACGAAGCTGCTCCCCGCTCTCCAGGAGAAGGGCATCTACTCGCGTGGTCGCTTCGGTTCATGGCGTTATGAGGTTGGTAACCAGGACCACTCATTTATGTTGGGTGTAGAGGCCGTCGATGCCATTGTCAACGGTGCTGTTGAGCTGACCCTCAACTACCCCGACTTTGTCAACGGCCGCAAGAACGAGGAGCGCCGCCTCCAGGACGGTGCCCAGATCTACAAGAAGGTCGGCCAGAACTACTTGAACAAGCAGGAGTAAACTGCGAGCAGGTGTAGATTTTGATGAGCGAACATGACTTTGGGACATTATAGGATACCACATATCAGCATCTGGGGTTTGGGAACAGGCAGGAGTTCGCATCGTATGCGAGGGCTTTTTGGGTAGATAGCAAGCTTGTGTTGCACTGCGCTGAACAAAAGCATCGCAATAGACATGTATCTTCTCTGCACTGCAACTTGCATCTTGACACGCACACATTCGCACTGGTGTCCCTCAACCATCACTCAATGGCCCATGATCACCAGTACCACGATACACGCAATCTACACCGATACCACGATACAAAACAATCTACAAACAGCCCCACCCACACACCCAGGTCCCACAATCGGTAATTATCCTACTCCCTTCGACGACGTCACCGCCGATCCCAGCACCCCGGCGGCCCAGCCCACGCAATCTAACGCAAGCCCGCAAACCCAGCAATCTGAATCTGAATCTGCGTCTGCGTCTGCGTCTGAATGAACCACGCCGCCTCTTGCCTGCCCGCCCCTAGGTTGCGTGTGAAACACACGCAAGCTCGCGCGCCGCTCGCGCAACGTCTCAACGGGCCGCCCACTCGCCGCTGACGCGTGGCAACCGCGCCAAACTGACCTTGGCTTGTGCCAGGGTGTTGTACCACCGAGACGGAGAGCGCAGGGCGGTGGTTTGCGCCAGCACACAGCAACGGGGGGCTTGTGAGTCGTGGCCGTGTGGGGCGCGAGAATCGGTGGGCTTTGCACGTACGATGTGTGGATATGCGGATCGTCGTGTAGAGATTTGGTCGCAAGGGTGGGGGGTAGGTGCGTGAGTTTGTTGGGACGGGAGGGTGCGAGTCAAGACGGTGTGGTACACGTGTCTGTGTTGGTGAAGGGAGGGAGGGAAGAGGGTGGTGCTGAATGGGCGGGACATACGGTTGATTGCGCGGTTTGGGGTGAAGTCGTGTTTTTACTGTGTTTCTGCGTCTGCATTCTTGCAGTAGACAAAGCCCCTAGCACTCTACAACACAGGCGTGAAACACAGTGTAGTATCAACACGCTACTGACCCTTAGCAGCACGGAACTTCCTCAGCAGCTCCCTCTCCTCCTCATTCTGCGCGACGCCCTCCTCGTCCCCAACAGCGAGCTTCTGGTGCTTCCACTGCCTGGCCCCCGCGCCATAATCGGCGCTGACCTGCGCATCGCCCACAATCACCCACTTGTAGATACATAGACCGTCCAGTCCAACGGGGCCACGGGAGTGAATCTTGTTTGTAGAAATGCCCACTTCGGTACCGAAGCCGTAGCGCTGGCCGTCCGCCATGCGCGTCGAGGTATTCCAGTATACCGACGACGAGTCGACGGCGGCTAGGAATGAGCGTGCTGTGAAGTCGTCGGTGGTGAGGATGGCCTCCGTGTGGTGTGAACCGTGCGCGTTGATGTGCGCAATGGCTTCTGCGACCGATGGGACGGTTTTGATCGCGATGGTGTAGTCGAGGAACTCGGTGTCGAAGTCTTCCGGGCCTGCGGACTGTAGTAGCGCGGACGAGTGCGAGTCCAGCGCGGTTTGCAGCGCGGATAGAGATGCCGGGTCGCAACGGATGGACACGCCTTTCTTGAGCAGGGCGTCGGCTACGGTGGGCAGTGTAGTGCTGAGTGCGGCCTCGTCAACGAGGAGCTGCTCCGTTGCATTACATCCAGCCGGGTATGAGCATTTTGCGTCGAGAATGATCTTTACGGCCTTGTCGGCGGGATAGTCTTTGGTCAGGTAGGTGGAGCAGATGCCGTCTGCATGGCCTAGAACTGGGATAGTTGTAGAGTCCTTTACGTAGCGGACGAGTTTGTTGCCACCACGAGGGATGCAAAGGTCGATGTACGTATCCAGTTTGAGGAGGTCGGCGATGACATCGTGGGTCTGGACAAGCTGCAGGCAGCTCGAGGGAACAGCGGTGGAAGCGAGGGCCTTGGAGATGATGGATGCAATGGCTGCGAAACTGTTGCTAGATTCCCGTCCACCCTTCAGGATTGCTGCGTTCCCTGACTTGATGGCGAGTGCGGAGATGTTGGCGATGACCTCGGGACGAGCCTCGAAGATGATCAAGAGGACACCAATTGGGCATGTGATGCGTGAGAGAGTGAGGTTGTCATCCAGCAATGTCTTTGCGGTGGTCTTGTTGACTGAATCGTGTTAGTCAAAAGCAAAGGCTGATGCATTAGGGATGTGACGTTGAGCAGTGTAGGGTTAAGGTCGATTGATAACACATACTTGGGTCTTCCAGCTCCACCACATCGAGGATGCCCTGCAGCATGTCCTCATACTTTCCCGGCTTCCCCAGATCCAACCTCTTCACCAGACTAGCGCTAAGCGTCCCGCCAGCCGCGGCTTCGTTTGCAGCCTCGAGATCCTTCGCATTGGCGGCTAGCACCTCCTCTTTGCCGTCTGCTAGCGCCCTGTGAATCGCAGTCAATGCGGCATTGCGCTCCTCGGTCCTCAAGACAGCAAGCGTCCTTGAGCCATCCCTAGCCGACTGAGCAATGTCTAGCGGTAGAGCGTTTGTGAGAGACATGTTCGCGTGATGTTACCTCGAGATTTCTGGCGTTGAGACCTCGTAACCAGACGAGAAGTGGTAGTGCCCGCGTGACTCAGACTTGCTGAATTGGGGAGGTGGAATCCTCCAACGTCGATGTATGCAGGGTCTACACAGCGCATTACGCTATTGACGATCTAGAAGTAAATCGTATGCGGGTGCGGCAATGTCCAATTTTAGCCTCACAAAGACATGGATGAATTTGTTTCCTGGTGTTGAGGGGTCCAGATGTGGCTGGCCGTTCAGCTGTGGCGTAGTAACTCGTATCCATCACGAGTAACAATCAATAATGCTTTACACAATATCGAGTGCGTTGAAGCGCTGGAAGCCGTACTTCCTAATTCGCAATTGCGTCATACTCTATCCTTGCCTTTGTCCGTGATCGCTGGCAAGCCGCGTCCAGGTTCTGGTAAGGGCGATCGAAGAGGCTGGTTTCCCAGCCACCGCGACCGTATCCATGGGCGACTACACTGCCAGCCTCGTCATTTTGGCCAACACCCATGCGCCAAACAGCGTGCCGCGCAGCTAGGGCCTTGATTATCGACTAACACGTAGGTGCAGGTTGCAGGATGGCTGGTAGTAATCTTGTCAGCATATATCTGCCGGCCTGCAGGGTCACAAGCATTACACCGCTCACTCTCCACCTTCCAACCGCTGAGCAGCATTAGTGCAACAGCTTCATACCTTCACTCACACGGTTAGCAGCATACACTCGCTATCCCGACATCATTGTATTCGTTGCTTGATACAACCGTGCCACATCTACCACGCGACGGCCTTTGCTGGCATCGTTCGTTAATATCCCACATCAACACACATCATGCGCTCAACAATAAGAGCTCTTGCGGCGCTCGCGTCTGCAGCCTGCCTCATCGCTCCCTCGACCGCACAAACATACACAAACTGCAATCCTACAGTACGAACAGACTGTCCACCCGATTCAGCACTGGCTCGCACCGTCAACATCGACCTCAGCTCCGAGTCTGACAGCTTCACACCCCAATCGAATCCCACATATGGCAAGGATGGCGTTTCGTTCACCATCTCCAAGTCTGGCGATGCGCCTCAACTCACGTCGAAGTGGTACATAATGTTTGGCAAGGTCGACGTGGTTTTGAAGGCGTCGCCCGGAGCAGGCATTGTCAGCAGCTTCGTCATGCAGTCTGACACACTCGACGAGATCGATTGGGAGTGGCTCGGTGCGGACCCAGACGAAGTGCAAACAAACTTCTTCGGAAAAGGCCAAACGACGTCCTACAATCGTGGCGCGTTCCACGCAGACGCTGGCAGCCAGTCTGATTTCAAGACATATAGCATCGAGTGGACTCCAGAGCAAATTGTCTGGCAGATCGATGGCGTAACCGTTCGCACGCTTGAGCCGGCCAACGCCGAGAACCAGTATCCCCAGACACCCATGCAGATCAAGTTTGGCTCGTGGGCTGGTGGTGACCCAGCCAACGCTGCCGGTACTATTGAGTGGGCTAGAGGTCCTACCGACTACACCCAGGGTCCATTCACCATGACAGTAAAGTCTCTGAAGGTCCAGGACTATTCGACTGGAACTCAGTATGTCTACGGCGACACTAGCGGAACATGGCAATCGGTCAAGTCCGTTGGTGGCAAGATCTACTCTGGGGGAGACAAGCCTCTCAACAGCGACTCGCCTCAGATCACTGCGACCGCAACTGGCGCTCCTCTGCCATTCACTCCTTCGAGAACCTCGTCGGACTACGAGCGGCCAAGTGTGTACCCCTGGATTCCAGGCACATCTTCGCCGACTCCTGAGCCTACCTTTGGCAACTACCCCGGGCTCCCGAGCGGGTGGACTGTCTCTGATTCAGGCAAGGTCATTCCACCCAGCTCAACGGCTCCTGTCAGTAAGCCTAGTGTGCACCCTCCGATACTGTTATCTTTGCTAACTGTCAACCCCAGCAATCCCCTCTCGCTTCCTCTACGGGATCGCCTGTAGCTTCGCCATCGGCCTCTTCTGGCGACTCTAAGCCTCTGACCTCGACTGGCTATGACGACCACGGCTTCACCACCATCTTTACCTCGTATCCCGGCACCACTCAAGCACCCGCCACCCAGACCTCTGCCACCGAAGCCGCTGCGCCGCCTACGTCTACGGCCCAGATCAGCTCTGACGTCGCACTGGAGAACAACGCTGCTGAGACCGCCCCTCCTGTCCCGCAAGCCAACAGCGCCCCAGGACTGGACCGCATCGTGACCAGCCCCGTGTATTTCTTCACTGTCATGGTCTTCATCGCGGGCGGATGCTTCACGTATTAGGTATCCATCAAGTTGTTTGTAGCGTGGTCTCTTCTCGGTTTAGCTTTTGGCATTATAGCGTTGGCGTCTGGGTATTTGAAGTTCAAGATCAAGGTTTGCGTTTAGTTTGCGAAGTACCCGCATCTGAAAGCGGGGGTTTCGTACAAGCCCACATAGAGATGGCTCCCTCAGCGGAATGATAATGGTTGATGATGGATAGATGTATTTATAGACATGAGGAACGAGCCCGGGCTCGGTAGATAATAAAGAACGATGTACATGACTACTCAGATGTCCCTTCTCGAGCCTTCAAATGATCTGGTTGCCTTTTTCCACTCAACACCCACCAGCCTCTACATCCCCTCCCCCCAAGCAGTCACTCACCCACATGCTCCCTTGTAGTTCCACCGCTCTTTCTGACCACCTCCTTCTCCCAGAACCCCAGTGAAAGTTCATAAGAGAGCCTACGGGCTCATCTGCCCGTGCCTCCGTTTCCCTTCCTGGGGGACTCGACAGCGTAAGTGCCATGCAACGCTTAATCAGGTTGCTGGCACCGATACCGCGATGAAGTCGCAATCGAAATGTACAATCGCAATGTACTTTGGCAAAAGCACACTGCGTGCGGGAAAGCAGTGGTGTTCTGTCTTTGTGAGCCCGAGGAGTATGTGGCAGGTGACGTGCAGAGGTTCTTCAGCTGCAGGAGGTAGCTACTCGTGTTACCCTGTGTCAGATGGCGTGCTAGAGGACAACAGAGTCGCTATTATTCTGAACCGTCATCTCGTTAGGCGACGACATGTATCGTTCATCACTCAGAAGCTTCGCGGACGGCAGTCCAATCACAATCACGCATTGTTTTTTGCCCAGACTTTCAAGAACTCTTTTCGCATTGTATTACCGATATCCTACAGAAACAACGCACTCTTGCGCCTGTTGAGTGAGAGAGCCGCCCTTGCCTGTGTTTGTGGCGGTTAGATACACCTTTTCGAATTTAGCGCCCATGCAGTCAGAACGCCGTGGAAGTGAGGGCTGGTAGTAAAGACAAGTTGCAGAAGGAAGCTGAGATGGATGGCTGTTGTCAAGACAGTGAGTCGGTGTCTCGCGCAGAAAAGTACATGTACGGACGCACGTAACGAAGGCGTTCCTAGGCCCCTCCGTGGCGGAAGCGAGAGACATACTGACGGCGTGCTTAAGTAAAATGGTTATGGCGTCTGATGTGCTCGAGCGTCCATGTGATCTCTTGTGCGCGAGACGAAAGACTCAAATCATCGTCAAAGGAAAGGCGGGTTCCTTGGAGAGCTGATGCGCGAGTTCTACGCGCGACCACCGCCGTAGGGCTGGTGTCGGAAGTTGTTAGTCCTGCCGCCGCCGCGGTAGTTGGCACCAGGTTTGCCGGCGTTTTTGGGGCCCGTGGGCGCGTTGATCGGGGCGGCGCTGGGACCGGTCGGGGGCTGTGATGAGCCTTGACGCTGACGGTTGTTGTTCTGTTGCTTGAAGCCTCCGCGGCCGCCACCAGGGCCAGAGGGGATGGAGGGCTGAGGGGCATCGTCGTACATGCCTTCCCAGCTTGTGGGTCCTCCCTGACCTCCATAGCCACCTGACTGCTGTTGACGGCGGGCTTGTTGTTGTTCGTATTTTTGTTGTTCGAAGGCTAGTTGTTCTTGAGCTGTGTACGCTGGACGGGGGCCGTCCATCATACCTTGTTCATTGCCGCCGTTGAAGCCGCCGCCGCCTTGCTGCATCATCTGCTGCTGCTGCATCTGTTGCATCTGTTGCATTTGCTGCATCTGCATAGGATTCATGCCACCCATGTTTTGTGGGTTCGGGCTGCCGCTTCCGCGATTCATGCCACCCATCATGGATTGCATGTTCTGCATCTGTTGCATTTGCATAGGGTTCATGCCACCCATGCCGCCCATGCCGCCTGGCATGCCGGCCCCTCCAGCAAGCTGTTGTTGCATCTGCTGGAAGTACTGCTGCATTCGCTGCCAGTATTGCGCCATCATGGCAGGCGTCATGCCGGCGTTTCCGCCTTGTTGTTGCTGGTTGTTCTGGTTATCATAGCCATTGTTACCTCCGTCACGATTGCCAAACTTGTTGTTGCGACCGAACTTCTTGTCGTCTTCACCGTCTCGCATGTTGCCACGGGGCTGGGCACGCTTCACTTCAATCGGCTTGCCGAGAATCTGGAGCGGCTGCTTCAGGGTTGCGTCTACGGCTGCATCGCCGTCAAAGGTAACAAAACCGAAGCCACGGGGCCTGCCTGTCTCCTTATCCATCATGAGGGTAGCATCGACGACACGACCGAACTGCTTGAAGAAATTTGTGAAGTCTTCCTCGGTTGCTTCCTGGCTGACACCACCAACGAAGATCTTGCTGGTCCGCTCCTGTTCTTCACGAGGGATAGCTCGCTTGGGGTCGATCTGTCATATCGTTAGTTTGTCGCTCCTGTAGGGATAGATAGGCGTACAATCTTGCCATCAAGATAGTGCTCCTTGACCATGACAGTGTTAACGCATTTGGGATCTCTGAAGGTGAGAAAGCCAAAGCCTCGTGAGCGGCCAGTTGCGGAGTCGCGCATGACAGTGCATTCGCTGACCTCACCAAACTGGGTAAAGTAGTTCTTGAGAGAGTCTATATAGTGATCAGTACACGGCTTCTCGTAATTGCGTTACTGGAGGATTGCAGAATCCGCTTGTAGAGCACCATGAGGATGCGTACCTTCTGTTGTCTCCCAGTTCAAACCACCAATGAACATTTTACTATCACATCATAAGCATGCTATCTTGCAAATGAAATTCGAACCGAAAGTAAAGCTAGGCAACAAGACAACAGGCGCATCAAGAATGGGAGGCTTCCCGCGAAGAGGTTCAAGCCTATCGTGGAGCCAGGACGAATTGTTGCTGGATTGAGGTGCCCATGGTCAGGCAATAGTCCATGCTTCAGCCTGAGGTTGGTGGCAGCAACGTCAAGCATGCCTTGAGGTTGACAGTGAAGTCGAGCTCGAAAGTGCAAGTGATGCATGGCTTGGGGAACTCCCATGCAACAACAGTTGGCACCCAGCACCAGGCTCTTCTTTGATTGCTTCGGTCCAGTTGAGAAAGGGTGCATGCATGAGTCGAAGACCGGGAGTTGAACAATTTGCCGCTAGTGTACTCAAATGAACGGCGTCGGTTGTAGTCGTCATGACGTTTCGCGCTGGCATCTTCAGTGTTTGGTGCCGTTACATGAAGCCGTCCTCGCACACAACACCTGCAGGCCTGCTGTCGAAGGCCAATCGCGGGATGCCGCAGACGCGAGGGTGTTAAGCGAGGGTGGTGTCTGCACACCTTGTCCAGCATGTCGAGCTCGTGGCGTATGCCCAATCACACCATGGTGGAGTGCATTCCAAATACTGAATATCCACCACGCGTGCAGCAAGTAGAGGCAGCCTGTCCTGTAATAGGCACAGTGTGTTCGGATGAAGCGTCTGTGTTCTGCTACGGAGTCGACCGCTGATGTCTGGAATAGAGCATCGTGCAGGTCGACGGACTATCCTCAGCTTGCGTTGTTGGTACGCGCTATCAAGTACCTAGGTATTTATCGACAAGAGGCGCCGCCAATTCTCCGGCAAGCTGCGATAGTCCTCGCGTAAGGCGTATTGATGGGGGGTTTGAGTATAGCATAGCCGTCGACTATCCACATTCCAGCTCATTCCCAAACTCATGACGCGACGTTGTTGCCAACCTCATCAGAGGTGCTCGAATTGCTCGAATTGCAAGCCATTGGCGAACAAGTCCATGCCACTTCCACTTTGATGCCAAGCTTCTAGCAATCTTGGTGTAGACACGACATGTGCCTGGCACGTCCGCGACACAGCTTGCGCGACTTTCGCAGTCCCCATGCAGAGTTCCACCGGTTCTCTTACATTCCAGGACTATCGGTTTCATGACATGCGCTCTGACTTGCTGGGCCTGAAGAGACCATGGGATGTAATGCTTGTAGGCCTGAAACCAGCCCTTATACCTTGTGATGCGCTTGGTTGCGAGAATAAGAACAAAACTAAGACTTACCCGTCCTCTTTCACGTTGATGGGGCCATAGTCGTCATCGTTGTGTTGGGTGTTGTCGTACGACTGGTTACCTCCGTTGTTGTACGTAGACCCGCTCATGTTCGTGTCCTCAGCGCCGGTGGCAGGCTCCTGGGCTGATGGAGCAGCGTCCTGTGGTGTTTCCTGCGGCGGTGCGCTCTGGGCCTCTGCCTTTACTTCTGGCTCAGCCCTCGGCGGTGCGGCTGCCGCTGGTGTCTGCTTCGACGCAGGCTCGTCATCGTAGCTGAGTCCATGTTAGCAAGGAGGCGAGCTGGCGGCGAGCAACACGAAGAGTCGCGCAGGATGCGACGTACAGATCGTCGAAAAGATCTTCTTCCTGGTAGTCGGCCATGGCGATGGGGTGGTGAGGGCTGCTGCGCTGAAAAGAATGGGACAAGTCGCGTGTTGGGCGCCCTTTGGTCGCAGGGGTCGGCGTGGAGATGGGCAAGAGCAATAAAGCAGGGGAACGGAGCGCAAGTGATGGTCGCAAAGCAATCGCTCGAGGTCGAGTGGTTCGGTCGCAAAGCTGGGAAAGAGCTTGACGACAGCGGGAGTCGGTAGGTGAGAACGACGCGCTAGACTAGCGCCAGTGCCGTTCGTGGGAAGGAGAGCCGCATGGGCTCCGAGTTCGAACCACCGTCAAGGCGGGGATGCCCCATACGAGCCATATGCGCACACTGCAGCCAGGATGAAGAAGCAACAGCAGGTATGCATGCGCGACACTCACCATGTGCAATACCGGCACACTGGCTAACACGTTGTTTGTTAGGAAATGGTCCAGGTCGGTTCGTGCTCTTCCACTTGGCCGCAGGCGTCATAGCATCGAGGGTAGCTAACATGTCGGTTTGCTGCCAACAGACCGCTCTGCGTGAGTCGCCCACACCTCCAGTGCCCCCTGCGTAGTCGCTGACACGTGCGCAGCTCAAACTCTCCCTTCTGGCGCACCACTTCCAACACGTCTACTGCATCGACGCAAAGCAAGAAGATCATCGGCGCGTCCTACTCGCATGCCGACATACTCAACTTCAACTCCTTGTAGGCGCCTCATACACCATCCATTGCACGTCAGCTGATCCAGGTAGGAATGTCTCTGGCTCCACCTCACGCCCTCGCACGCCGCCATCAGCTAGCCACAGCCGCGAGTCCAGTACCGCGCCGCGCCGCACAAGCAGCAACATCTCACCACGACCTACTCGCGAAGGCTACACTAGCTTTCTGCGTCAGTCCAACAATGACTGGGGCACCGGCGATGACGACGGTGACATCATGTTCGAGGACGATGAGGACGAATTCGGTCTGCCCAGCATAGCCAATGCGCGCAGAAAGGGGCGGCGGAAAGAGCCATCAAAAGACAAAGACTTGGGTGGGACCTATGCTCATACGAGGAATGGGCTGGGCTCTGCAGGTTCCACAGCATGGCGGAGCATAGACAGCGGCGACATCGCTGAAGAGCGAGGCATACCTAGCTACCCCACAGCAAAGAAGATCGAAGGGAAGATACTACGTCCGCAGTATCAGGAGATCCTTCGCGACCCAGCGAACTCGATGCACCTCATCGAGCACCCGTCCGTACCCGCCAATGCGACCGCGAAGCAAATCGAAGAGCACTCGGCCCGAATCACTCGTATAAACAAATTCAAGAGGATACTGCAGGCAAGCACAATATCGCTGTCAGACTTACGCGACTCGGCATGGTCGGGAGTACCCTCTGAGGTGCGAGCGATGACCTGGCAAGTCTTGCTAGGTTACTTGCCTACCAGTAGCGAGCGAAGAGTTGCAACATTGGAGCGCAAAAGGAAGGAGTATCTAGAGGGTGTTCGCCAAGCGTTTGACAAAGGCACCTCAGGAAGCTCGGGCGCCGTTGCAGCTGGCATGGCCGGCGCCTCATCTTTTCCATCTACCATTCGGGGACGGGGACGGGGCCTAGATGAAGCCATCTGGCACCAGATCAGCATCGATGTACCGCGTACAAACCCTCATCTTGAGCTTTACAGCTACGAGGCCACGCAAAGATCACTGGAAAGGATCCTTTACGTGTGGGCGATACGGCATCCGGCTTCTGGCTACGTGCAAGGTATCAACGATCTTGTCACGCCGTTTTGGCAGGTCTTCCTAGGCGCCTACATCTCGGATCCTGACATTGAGTTTGGAATGGATCCCGGACAGCTGCCTAAACAAGTCCTCGATGCAGTTGAAGCCGACTCCTTCTGGTGTTTGACAAAGCTTCTCGACGGGATACAGGATAATTACATCGCCCACCAGCCTGGTATCCAGCGACAGGTGGCAAGCCTACGCGATCTCACCACGCGCATTGATGATGGTTTGGCTAAACATCTGCAGAACGAGGGTGTCGAGTTTATACAGTTCAGCTTTCGATGGATGAACTGTCTACTCATGCGTGAAATCTCCGTCAAGAACACTATCAGGATGTGGGATACGTATCTGGTGAGTAACCATACCTTGCACCGCCAGTCTGCATTACTGATAATTTCCAGGCTGAAGAAGACGGGTTCTCATCCTTCCATCTCTACGTGTGCGCAGCCTTCCTCGTAAAATGGTCCGATCAACTGCGTAAGATGGACTTTCAGGAAGTCATGATGTTTCTGCAGTCACTGCCAACAAAGCAATGGACCGAGAAGGACATTGAGCTACTTCTGAGCGAGGCTTTCATCTGGCAGAGTTTGTTCAAGGGGAGTGGTGCGCATTTGAAGAACACAAGCTCAAGAGGAGTCGGCATGGGTCCTGAATTTTAGGAGACCTTGGTGATGTTGCAAACGCCGAGATGACTACTTGTATATAATGCGCTAATGTATCACATAATGATCACCATGAGAAAGAGCGTATCCAATTCAAGTGACTCGGCACATCACCGATTGATAGTACTGCTCTTACCGGATAACGCATGTGTTATCCGGATAACATCTTCAAGAGCGGAGGTGTCCCCGCTACCCCACCACGTGCCCACCAACACCATGGACGTCAGTGGCTAGCTTCACGATCTGCAACTCAATACGTATACAAAATCACGTCTTCGGGGGGGACACCTTGCGCTCACAATCCTACAAGGGACCTGTAGCAGTCGGCTCACTACAACACCAACCCAATCTCCCACAACCACTCACCATGGAACGACCAACCAGACCCCCCTTCTCCGACCTTCCCTTGGACAAAGAAGGCCCCCCAGGCAACGCATGGGGCCTCTACGGCTTCGACGATGAGCTCGGCGCGCTCAACATGCTAACGCCGCACACCGTGCGTGCCGCCTCCAAGGAAATCCAAACCGGCGACCGCATCTCGCTGGACTGGTACCTCAACCTGCCGTCGCACCCGTCGTTTGGGCGCCCACCCTTTGGCTGGCGCATGGAAAACCGCACGCACCCGGACGGCACTAAACGCACCGTCAACGACGACCATCTGGACATCAACACCCAGTCGTCCTCCCAGTGGGACGGCTTCCGCCACTACGGGTATCAGCAGTCCCGCCGCTACTACGGCGGCCGCACGCAGGCGGATCTCGAGAGCCGCGGCGTCATTGGGATTGATCGCGTGGCGCACGCGGGGGGCATCACGGCAAGGGGCGTGATATTGGATTATCCACGGTACTTGGCCAAGAAGGGAAGGGACAGCGTGGATGCGTTGAGTAGCCATGCGATTACGCCGAGCGAGTTAAGGGAGATGGTCGAGTTGGCTGGTGTGCAGCCCCGAGATGGGGATCTGTTGCTCTTAAGGACCGGGTTTACGGCGCAGTATGAGAAGTTGGGCGAGGAGGAGAGAGAGGCGTTGGCGGGGAAGCCGCCGGCGTTTGCGGGCGTGGAGAGTAGCAAGGAGGCGTTGAGGTGGATCTGGGAGAGCGGGTTTGTGGCGGTTGCTGGGTAGGTTCCTTCTCCTCGATATGGATCTGTGGAATTGAAGCTAATGCAATCAGCGATGCACCGTCCTTCGAGATGGCACCGCTGGTGGGCGATCACAACAAGCCCGGCGGTCTCTGGAAAGGCGAAGAGTGGGAGGGCGAAATGCAAGGTGGCGGTCTTCTGCACCAGTGGTTGCTGGGTGGATGGGGTGTCATGATTGGTGAGATGTGGGACCTGGAGCGGTTGTGCGACAAGGCAGAAGAATTGGGGAGGTATACGTGTTTTGTCAGCAGTGTGCCATTGAAGGTGAGTGTGGCCTCGATAATGGATTGCGATTCGAGAGCTTCCGCTAATGAGAGAACAGGTGCCTAGTGGCGTGGCGAGTCCTCCGAATGCTGTAGCGATCTTTTAAAGGTATTGCATGAGGTTTCAGTACTGATCGCAGCGGGTCTCCTATCAGCAGGATGCGAAATGGGTGTTCCATTGTTGAGACAATATCCTGAATCCTGTAGTAGGGGCGAGATCTCGTCGTTGGGAAGGGAAAAGCGTGTGTCATGTTGCTGAAAAGGTAGTCTATCGAACAGTAAGACAAGTATTCATACTGAAGTCCTTCACAACAACTTCGCGTAAGCGATTTTACGTAGTAGACAAGGCACATAACCAGATACCCTCCCGGCTATATTGACAAGCTGGGTCTCACCTAGCTCTCACTGGATAAGACGCTGATGTGATTGTACCATCAAGAATTGACGATTTGACGCACGCATTAGCCAAGCAATATTTATCTGTGGCAAGGGCCGCATGTGTTCAACTCGTGAGATGGCTTTGAAGGGCATCCAAGATGTTTTTCAAGTCTGTTTACTTCGTCGATGTCTTCAACCTGTCATGGGCTGAGCTTGATGATCAAGGCGTGTTTATCTAGTACGCGTTACTGTTTTTTCTTGAAGATGAGATGATACAGTTTCATTACGTGTGCTAGCCATTGTCACACTCTACACCAGTAAAAGCCCCAATGTAATCGCACCGGCTTTTGCCATCGGCAAAACATCATCCACACCCCTCAACGCCCCAATAGCTTCGCCCGCAACTTGCTCAACCTCCCCTCCTTCACTGTTGCCTCACCCCCAGCCTGGCCTTTCTTTTCTTCTTCGACGCTTGCCTGCTCTGCCTTCTTCTCTATGCCCATCAGCAACTGC
Source organism: Stagonosporopsis tanaceti (assembly GCA_000812845.1). Taxonomy (NCBI): domain Eukaryota; kingdom Fungi; phylum Ascomycota; class Dothideomycetes; order Pleosporales; family Didymellaceae; genus Stagonosporopsis; species Stagonosporopsis tanaceti. Next base: position 23,195 of record JUDZ01009693.1, read on the forward strand.
ATTCCTGCTCAGCAAATGCGTAAGGCGAACGTACTCTGCTCCTCCTCCCACTCCTTGACAACGTTCTCCTTCATCTTCGCGAACCGCTTCTCACCATCGGGGCCGCTGTAAGGGTGTCCGCCTGTGCGGCCGCCGGCGAGGGACTCGAGGCCTGCTATATCCATGACAAGGGCAGGTAGGTAGAGGGGGGGTAAAGCACACTTGATGGCCGCAAAATGTACGGTGTTGTTCGAATTTTGGAACTTTGCAAGGGATGTGATTAAAGCCTACGTGAGGTTGTTGCAACATAGGTCTATTTATCGCAGTCCGAATGTTTGACTGCTGCGCAAGGCTGCGCATGATGTTGTCATGCTGACTTGAGGCTGTGCATTGGTCTAAGTGCTGTGGTTGGACGGACCGCATTCCAACGCTGACCTATTAGCTTCTGCCATGGAAGGAGATGCTCTGTTTCGGCCTCGGTACAGCGCTCGAATGTAGATGTGATGGACGCAGTGACACTCGAGTCGTATGCAGATGTGAATAGGGATAGACTTTCGGGACGATGTCAAATAGTCTTAGCTGGCTTTGTGAGTCTTAGCGCTGGTGGCGGTGCCCAGACACTGTGGTGTGGTACGTTTGATGATCACCCCTTGGCTAGCCACAGCTGTAATGAATACGAGCTATCGATCAGCCTCATCCGCTCTGAATTATCACGCAGCACAGACTTGCAAGCATGAAGACGATGTGTTTCAATGTACACCTCCATTCACTGATTCGAAATCGCTACACCAATCCCCCTCTGACAATAGCTTAGACATAAGAAATTAAAAAATAAACAGAACCCAATAACACGTGGGTATATCATCTTTTTACAAGAAAACCATGGAACGCCCTTCTCCCCTCACAACGCCCTCATTCACGAAGAGCCGGCGTAGAGCTGGCCGAGGGTGGAGAGACCGGAGTCGGTGTTGAGCTGGTTCTCGCCCTTACCGACCATGAACCAGGAGTAACCCTGGACCTTGTCGGAGGAGTCGCAGTACTCCATGGCCTGCTTGAGGAAGGTAGTAGCCTGCTCCTCAGAAGCAGAACCGGGGTTGAGACCGAACTCGGTGATCCAGACAGGCTTGCCATAGTCGGCGGCGGCCTTCTCGATCTGAGCCTTGAAGCGGTCGATAGTGGCGTCCTCGTAGATGTCGTAGAAGTGAATGTTGGTCGCGTGGACGATGGCGTCAGGGCAGCCGTCGTAGAAGCTAGTCAACCAGCTATTTTAAGTTAGAACTGAACAATTCAATGTAGTGGGATGTGAAACTTGCCTGAGCCCCATGGGCGCCGGGCCATTTGTGACCGATGGCGAGAGAATGGTGATATCGGGGTGGGCAGAGGCGATGGGGTTCATGTAATCCTTCCAGCCGGCGCAGGCAGCCTCCGGGGACAAGTTGGCCTGCTCAGCGTGATCGGGCTCGTTGAAACCCATGACGACCTTAGAGCCACCCTTGACAGCCTTGTCGACGTTGGCTAGCCACTCCTCAGCGGTGGAGTCGGAAAGTTTGTGCATCATGGGGATGAAGGGAGCACCGACATCCTTGCTCTCGGTCTGGGCCCAGTTGTAGGCGAAGCCGAACTTTGAGCCGAAGGAAGAGCAGAGCTCACCGTCGTTGTAGGCAAGACCACGCTTGGTTCCGCTGTACGTGGGGGCGCCGGATGGCTTGGGGGCGGCGGAGGAAGATGCGGCAGCGGAGGAGACGGCAGCGGTGCTGTAGTCCAGCTGAGCCAGCGAGGTGATGGCAGGGAGGGAGGGAGCGGGAGTAGAAGCCTCGTACTCCTCAGCCTTGGATGAGGTAGCAACAGCAGGCTTGGAAGAAGTCTCGGCAGCGGGAGTCGATGAGACGATGATGTAGCTGGAGGCCTCGTACTCGCCGGCCTTGGAGGAAGGAAGGACCACGGAAGAGGAAACAACACCAGCAGAGTAAGCAGAAGACGCACCGGGGGTGACGGTGACAGTGGTCTTCTCAGTAGCAGTGACGGTGACGGTGGCGGGGCCGCACTGGCTGCCAGCAGGCTTGGAGGAAACGTTCTCAACTACAGCAGACTGGGCAGCAGTGCCGTAAATGGTGGTGTAGAGAGTAGTCGTGGAGGTAGAGGTGACATCAATGGTAGTTGTCTTGCCCTGCTCGTAGGAAGCAGTACCGGCGGGGACCTGGGTGCTGTTGTAGTTGCCAGACCAGCCGCCAGTGGGGTACGGCTTTCCAGCGGGCTTAGAGTGGAACTTGGAATGAGCACCGTAGGAAGGGTGAGCGGCGGCAGCGCCGAAGAGGGCCAAAAGGCTGAGCTTGGTCATGGCAGACATGTTGATGGATATGTAGGGTATCTTGTGAGCTGACAGGCGACTTCGTGAAAAGCGCAGGGAACGAGCCGACCAGGGCTGAAGCGGGATCGCAAAAGTGAATGTGATGTTCGACAGAACGTGGAGAGCTAATGCTCGTAGGGAAAGACTGCGACAGCTCTGGTGGGAGTTTGGGACGTTGCGGGAGAGATGGGGGTACGGGGTCGCGTCAGTTCATATACGAAAATGGGATGAGCGGACCCCATGGCTAAGGCTAGGTCTGGAAGGCTTTCTTGCAGCGGCAGTGAGCGCTTTAGCAAACAAACTTTTCCCATCCTGGTTGTGCTAGGGATCCAGCTGGCGGCTGGCGGCCAGGGGGGTGAGCGTTAAGGTGACCATGTCAAGGCAATAAGCCCTGCAGCCAGTAATAGTCGTCGCTGCGCCTAGAACATCGGCCGTTCACCTGCAAGAGGACTCCTGATGCTGGTCATTGATCGGCGTGACAAAAGCTTGAGTTGCCCAGCGCGCCCGTGGTGGCGCTGCCTTGTTCAACGCCGTCGAGCGCCGCTGTTTCAACCATTCAGGAACCCGCGCACCCGTCAGGAACAGCCGCCAGGGGTTGAGACCAAAAGCAATGAGCGGCAGGTGGTTGCACATCCTCCAGATTGTTGTGTTGATCCAAGGTCGATGTCATTTTGATGGTGATCTAGGCTCTACTCATCCTACATAAAATGCAAACGATCTCACTTGGCGAACCTCAGCCGTCTCATATTGCGCTATTGTATCAATCCACTGCACATCGTCCCACTATAGGCGACATGCATGTCATCCGTCTTCGCTGCGTTCGCTCGACCGGGATGTTGTTGTTGGCCGCACCAACTTGGCAACCCCGGCGGCGTCTTCATTTCCTTCGGGGGATCGACTCGGCAATTTATCGAGTGCTAGAAATAGGAGATGATGATTGTGCACGCTGTTGCGCAACCAGCAGTTTCATCATCGTGCAGCATTACTTCTTTGCTGGAGAAGTACATATTGCGTCGAAGTTGGAGCAAGCAACGTGGCGGCTGTGTCCTGCCCTTGCAACTCCCCACACTGAAAAGGAAGGCGCACCGGCGTGGCACGGCGGACACTGGGCTTACGACGCGCAATGGGATGTGGGAATACGAGATTCTACCGTGCACATTGACTGCACAGCTGGGGGCTGCCGCACGCGACTGCGCTTTGTTCGCACTCAGCTCGTGTCGTAATGCTTCAATCTTTATTTTGGTCCTTTGTGTAATGACAAAGAGTTCTGTTGCCCACCGGCAGAACAAGGATCACCTTCAATTCCAGCGCTGTGGTCGCACAGTTCCACGTGTTGGGAGCCGCGTGTTTGACCAGGCGAGTCGCTGCAAGAGTGCTTCTTTTTAGAGATGTGGATGCAGGAGCTTTCTATTCTCAACTGCTGTCGCACCTCAGCACAGCTCTCGACATCATTTGCGTCTTCGCAAGCTGAGTAGTACTGTCGGACCGGCTCCTCAGCGTCCGTGGGCCTTCTGGCTCCAACTGCCACGTCTCAACGTCATCGAGGTCCACTTCATGCATGATGCCCAAGGTGCGCCGTTGCGATCTTGCTGCTTCTCCACACACACCTCATATTTGCGCTCGAGAACTGTCTCCCCACAGCTCCTTCGCGCTCGCTGTGTGGCATTTCCACAATTCTTACCACCTCACACCATTTTGTGCTTGATTGGCTGACTTGTATGGGACTTGAGTATTCTGGCCAATAGGAAGTCAAGAGGAAGGAAGTCGCAGCTAATCGATAAGCCTGTTCTCACACTGCATTAGCGTTATGCAGAGCTTGTGCAAGATGTGCATCGATGCAACGCTGAACCAGTTTTCATCTCCCAACACCATCATGACTGATCGCTTGACTCGATGTTGAGCTCGCTGCGATATGAGTGATTTACTCAAGAGAATCGTGTGGTTGAAAAGCAGGCACGTAGGTTCTAGAAAGTAACCGACGTGTCTATTGAGGCTATCTGCAATGTGACAGCAAACGTATGAGTAGTACGAAGACGCTCGTTTCTCTTACGCGGTCGTTCGTGGGAATACAATAGATCCCTAAGTTGGCTACGAATCCCATAACGAATTCGCTCCCTCAATTGCGCAGACATGTAGTGTTTAGCATTCGCTATCAGGCTATTAGAGTCAAGATTTTATTGCATCCTGCGTTAGTTGTAGTGCTTATAGAAGATTCAGTAAGAGCAGCATGCAAATCTAATCGGCCGAAAGAAACAAGCTCCTTCTTATAAAAATCCCAAGTTGGATCGCTGGTGTACCAGAGCACTTCCCCGACCACTGCAAGCAGGCTGAGCCATAAGAACTGGTTCGGTTCACGTGACTCCCTTCCTAAACACCAAGGAGCTACCTTGTACTGGGCAAACAGGGCTGATGTGCCCGAACGGTTACGCTCAGACTTATCGCGGTGCTGCTCGTCTCCGCGTTGCTGCTCGTCTCCGCGTGGTTCGTTTCACTACAGCGGTAGCGTTGTTCATTGTCAGTGTTCGTTTTGAAACGCCCAACGACAACTCGCGACAGCCGTCATGATTCTAGCAAACCCAGTCTCTCGCGTTGCCGCCAACAGCGCCGACAGCGTCCCAAGCAATGAAGAAAGGGGCGGGATTCTGGAATGCGTGGCTTGCAGTGGTTTTCAATTCAATTCTTCATGGTGAGACATTATGTCATGCCCCCAGATTAAATGTAGACGCCTGTACTTGCCTCAGGTCAGAGATGTCTTCCTTGTACCGTACGCCATGCTATGCAGACCGCCAGGGGAATTTGCCCAAATGCAATGCTCACCAAACGCCCTTCACACGATGCCAAAACACCACCGTCTACGCGAGGTACCGATAAGAATCTATCTTCGCTCCGTCGATACGCTCCAGATACTCGCGCTCAATGAGTGATTCTATGCGCTTCTTGACCATGTTGACTTCAGGTTTGAACTGACCAGCAAGCTGGCTGAGAGTTTCGAGGATGAGTTGCTGATGCGACAGTTCCTTACGTTGCCTGTTGCGCTGTTAGGAAGGGTGAGATGGAAATCAGCAATGAATACGTACTTCATGATTCGAACGACTGCAGCTTCGATGCAGAACTGTCGTGAATCATCATTCTTCTTCTCAGTTTCTCGTCGCTCTCGATCACTTTCAACCTTATTGCCGCTGCTAATCACGCCAACCTTGATCTTGACAAACTTTCCGTTGAAGCCCTCGTTGAAGAAGAACTTATCGGATGGTTTCACGTCCTTGGACATTGGCTCCTTGACCAAGATGCGCGTCTTGGGTGCAACAGCAAGAGACTGTAGGTTCCTGATAAGGTCGGGGGCAGGAATATTTGTCTGTGCTTGAATCTCTTCAAAGGTCAAGTGCTGATCAGCGGGCAAGTCGTTGAACAGAAGCAGAATAACCATGCCGTAAGTCGGTACGTTTAGCTCATGACGCCGCTCTTTCAAAGACCCGTCCTTCTGCTGCACTTTCTTGAACGTGGCTCGGATGTCCGCCGAACCCATATTAGCCAGCCAAGTAAGCTGGCGTCCGGAATGCTTTTCGTTGTAGAACTTTTCGAATCCACGCTTGACCTTTTCCACAGCAGTGGGAAAGTTGCATCGCGAGCGACCTTCTCCGTCCTCGACAGTACCGCCCATAGTCTCAAGCGACCATGTCATGCTAGTAAGCACGTTGATGTTGAGATCGATGCGTTTGGGGTCCTTCTCGCCGAGTCCTTCGACATGCTTCTTGAAGCCTGCAGTAAGTTCCTCTGATATGGTCATATCCTTGAACATGGCCTCCAGCTTTAGTGTGAAGTTGTTGCCAAGCTCGATCTTCATCTTTGATATCATCTGCTTCTCGACTTCGTTACTGATCGATTTGTTCATCAACAATCGCCTGCACAAGTGTTTCTTGTAATAGCGTTCGAAGAGATCCTTGTCTTGGACGTATCGAAGCAGAATGATAGCCTTCTCAAGAACAGCGTCAATTTCTGTTTCGGTCTTGCCCTTGATACCCTTCTTCATGTTCTCGTCGATGAAGAGCGAGATATACTCGGAAGACCGTGGGAAAGTTGGTGAATTGATGAACTCAGCGAAGCTCCTGGTGACTGCTTGCTGCAAGAGAGCGTCGGACTCAAAGGATTCACGCCAGATGCGGTCGAACTTATCCTTGAGCGTGAGAACATCCTCGACCCATTTGATAGCAGCGACAGTTTGCTGGTTGATGCTCTTTTCCTGCACAACCTTCTTGTTCTTGTCTGCGGTATCGGCGGCAGGCGCTGCAACAGGTGCCGGAGGTACAGCTTGTGATGCAGCGATGGCGTCGTTGTTCACGTCCGTGCCTGAGTCGACGATTCGTTTTTGGATCGCCCGTGTAAGTTCCAACTTCTTCTCATCAACACGCCGGTTTAGATCATATACGAGGTTCAGCTCGTCTATCCTGTCGTTGTCGATCATGTACCGTACTCCGCTTTCCATCTCGACTAGCTCATGTATACGGTTCTTGATCAACTCGTCTTCAACAACCTTTTGTATTTTCGGCCCCGTGCTCTCCAGGAGGGTCTGCTTGCATCGCTCGTCTTCCTCGTAGATTCTTCTTCGCGCGTATCTACAATAGGCGCCAGCATCAGAGTCGCGCAATAACAGCTCCGACTCGCTCTTGTAGAAGTCTCTGCTGGTATCCAAATACTCCCGCTCGAATGAGACGTTGTATAGACGCTGCTCTTCTGCCTCAGTCTCTTCCTCGTGAAGCCCTTCCAGCATCCACACGCATGATTTGATAAGATGTTTGTCGATGACATCGCCATCGCGCTCCATTTGTATTTGGTCCAAGATGACGTGATTCAGTAGGCCCAGTAGTAGGCGCGCATCATGATCGGAGATGGGCGAGCGCAGAATTTCATCGCGGAAGAGAACCATAGCGGCGTTGAAGATCGATGGTCGGCGGTGGTCTGCGCAATAGACGCGGTCCTGTAGCAGTCAGTATTGGTGACATAAAGCATTTGTGGGCGCCAGGACGCCACTTACCATGTACATGAGCACATCTGCCAACATGCTCATGCAGACCTGATGGTCTCCCCATGCCTGCTTTAAACCCTTGAGAAACTTCTCACCAGCAACTCGTCGCTCATTCGCGGTTGTGCCACCCAGGCTCTGCGCGCCAACAAGCAGGTTGGGTGAGAGCAGCTGCTGAATAGCGGCGCGGACTTCACTACTCAGCCACTTGCGTTCAAACTCGTGGACGTTTCGGTACAGGTCTTCGCCTTTCTTCTTCAAGACGATGCGGTATGCGTGACGATAGAGCTCCTCGTACGATAGTTTCGAAGCATTCTTTGTGTGTATCTCGCGAAAAGCAGCCTCGATAGTTGCCCACGTGTTCTCGAAATCGATCTCGTCACCGTGTAAACCCTGGATTCGCCGCATTGTTAGTGGTGTGGTTGGTAAGGTCAAGCAACATCAGGAGCGGCTGAAGGCATAGTATAAACCTCCCGCGAGGAAAATAAAGTGAAGATAACATACTCTGCGGGGCGGCCGGATTCGCTGCCTACCACGACCGGCAATCATCTTGTCCGTAGGTGAGAGCTACAAGGAGCTTGGCTGCAAGTGTGGGGGCGTCCTGGCGGAGAAGGCTCGGTGGCGGGGTCAGTGTGCGCGCTGTCGGCCAGGAAAGAGCGACGGGAAATCCAAGCAGCGGCGACGAAGGCAGCGAAAGGATATGATTAGACAGGACGACAGTGTGGTGTTATTGTTCCCGCATTGCGGTCTCGGTGGGGAGGCTTGTGGCGCCCGCATGCAGTGACGACGTTGCTTGGCAGTCGGTGCCTCGGTGGAGACCATTTTGTCCGCAGCTGCAAGTCCAGCTTCATTCGCGACATACTGAGCGCTATTGTTTTCTCCTTAGTTGAAATCTTCAGATTCAAATTCGACTCGTATCACTGACTATGCGCTCGTCCTTGTCCTTGTTGCGCTCCTGCGCACGTACAGCTGCGCCTCGAGCAGCGTGGACTTGCCCTGCTGAACACATTCCAGCGGTCTCAAAGCGCCTCATTCATACGCCGCGAACGTCAGCCCTGACAAGGCCCACAGTCGTTGTTTCCAGGTCGCGATTCCCTTCTACGGCACGCTTCGAATCAAGTGCAGCGACACCGCCACATAATAGCACATCGTCCCAGGCGCCTGAGACTCGACTCGACCGCGACCAAGTCCCTTCGTATGAACTCACGTTCACATGTAAAGTGTGCGAGACGCGCTCGTCACATCGGTTATCCAAGCAAGGCTATCACAAGGGAACCATATTGATTTCGTGTCCTGGCTGCAAGAACAGGCATCTAATCAGCGATCATCTGAAGGTATGTTAGCTGAAGAAGCGCACTAGACTGGTGGCTGATGTTCTGAAGATTTTCTCAGACAAGTCTGTCACAATAGAGGACTTGATGAAAGAGAAGGGTGGCCTCGTTAAGCGCGGCTCCTTGAGCGCTGAGGGTGACGTTGAGTTCTGGGACGACGGCTCCTCCACTCCACGATCGGCACACTTTCACACAAAAGCGTCTCCCTCAGGCGAAGAGCGCTTGACGGATAAGAACCAACCTTCCACGTCAAATCCTAAGGAGTAAATACCCAGCACATAATTCAGCTGCCGGGCAGCACTCCACCTGTACAACACCAGCAACTGTAAGATATTGTAGCCACTATCGCACGACGAACGGTTAGACAAAAATCATACTTGGGCCGCATTCTCCGTCCGATTCATTACGGTCACAATGCTTCGATCATCGTACATCCCTCAGGCTGGCAACTCTCCCCTTCTCTCATGCGCAGCTGGCCTGCATTGAGCTTCGAGCTCGTTTTCATACCGCCCTCCTGTGGCGCTCACTGGGCGCACTGCAGTCCTGCCATCTATTTCTAGATACACGTGATTGTGCTGGACTGGCTTTTGCCATATGGAGCCACTCGGATGTTTTGTTGGCTCCACTTGCTGCGTCGTTGTTGTCACTGGTATCTTCTCCAAAAACGCCTCATTACTACTGATGTATGGTGCTGGAACAGCAGCTTTCGTCCGTCTGCGGCGTCGACACAATATCCATATGCCCAATGCTGCTACCAGAGCAACGCCCACTACACCCACTGCGATCCCACTCTTTGCGCCGGTAGAGAGTGGCGAGGACGAAGGTTCGACCAACAACGAGTCAGAGGCTCGTGATGAAGCACTTGTTGGAGTGCTGGCATTGTCACTTTCTGAGACGAGATAGTCTTCTGACTGAGCTGTCTGCGATACAAGGAAAGAGAACTCCGACGGAAGCGATTCGAAAGAATGTGCGAAAGTTGGTATAATCGGCGCTGGCACTGACAGCGAAGCTGCACCCCCTGTGGTCTTGGGCACAGCCATGGTTGGGTTCTGAGCTAGGCCCACCGAATCTGTTGCAAAGCCAGGTACTTCCACTACCGAGCTTATAGCCAGCATACAAAGAGTCTGCCAGTACATCACGGCCTGCGTCATCTCGAGACGAACAGAGGTTCAACAGACATGGCGTCATCCCAGTGATGAGAGTGTCAGATTTCGGGCACTGGCAGTAGAAGTCGACAGCATCTATGCACCCATTGTCTGAAAGCACTGTGTCGAAACAGTACTCCTGCGGCGCGACAGATCAGCAAAGCTACCAAAGTAGGATTGCAGCACTGATATAACAAGCAACTTCTTGCACACTTTGGTAGCGACATCTTCAAAGTAGGTAAGGTCAGGACAATGTCTCGTTGATCGCGGGTCGTAGACCTCATGTTACTGAGAGCGGTACACACTTAGAAGTACTACCTCTGCCGCTATATCATACAGACGTATCTGGTCCATTCAAGTGGATACGGCTGCCAGCACTTTAATGAAGGTGTCGCCAAGGCCACTTGAACGGTGAGGCGCGCGCAAGGCTGACCGTGTTGCACGATCATTGGGTTTGGTCGCGAGAAGCGATAATGATTCAATATAGAATACCTCTTTCAGACAGTACATACAGAGAATGTCCGTGAAGGGCACCCTCTGGTGGCTACATTCTCAACGGGTCCTTTGCTGTCACCGCAATTGCCGTTTGTAACTTCTGCGAGCATGCAATGTCTGGAACCCGGTCGACGCCTAAGATTCACATGCGCTCTGTGAACAGATGTAAGCTTTCAGCTTCTGCACACTACCACTTCTTGTCTTCTTCTTCACATCAAATTTACGGAGGCATATCTTGTTGAAGCCCATGCTATCGCATCACATAGAGAGGTTTCAAAACGCAAACCTGATCATCATATGTCCATTCGTTGTCTTTCTGTCGTAAACACCTTGGAAACCGCACCATTGATCGATGGCGGAAGAGGAGGAAGTCACGCAATGGCCCTGTTGCAGTCCTGTCTTATTCTACAGACGCAAATCTGAACATCCTGATCCCGGTTTCTTGCAGAGTGTCTTTCGCGAGCCCCAATGTACCGTTAATGAGCTTTCTCATTGGAACAACAGTGGCATACGTTTCAAGACTTGCGCTCAATAGTGCCAACGATGTGGCGTTAATGTTTATACACAGCAGTGAAGAGATGTCATCACAAATCTGTTGGCAAACACGTGACACGCAGGACCACAACTTCAACGTTGGCGTTGCGATCGTCTTTCTTCGGATCGTGACTGCGGTTCCGCGTACTGCCATGCTCACTACGGACACGATCAACCTCCCATGCTTCAGCAATGGTGTGTCGAGTGAGCATTCTGTCTATGCGTTGTCATCTGGATGTAGTCAGGTAATTCTGGACTATATTTCCTTGACGGCCAGTAACCGTGTAGTCCTGTTATTGATATTTATTAGGCAGATATGGACTCCTCGGTGTCTTACCCCATTCTTTCGGTGACATGAGAGCTTGTCATGTGGTCGAGCCGCGCAGCCAGCTAACATGTAGGAAAGAGTGGGTCTATTGTGCAGCTCACGCAACCAAGCGACCTTAGGTACTGCTTTGCGCTGTGGCCCAGACAGACAGTTCACCGCCATCATAAAGTATTGCGATGTCGAGATTCGATCGAACTGACGTTTTTTGATGATAAAGCGACGAACCTCGGAAGTGGCGACTTTCCGTGCTCACAGCTTCTTGAAGCGCTAATTTGTCAGCACCGAACATGATGTATAAGAACAATGCTGCCGCATCGGCGAATGCTCGGCATCATCAAGCAAACGAAAAGACATTCATCGTGGCGTTCAGACAGAGCTTGAGCAAAATGACAAATTTCAACGTCAACATCGTGTCAGACACAATCTGCCGTAGGTTGTCTTGTACATGATTGCACAAAAGTTGCACACTCTAACATGCTCACAGCATGGTGTTATGTTGGTAAGAAGCGCCTCGAGAAGGGTATTGCAGCATACAAGGAGAAGCACCCAGAGTCTAACGACACTTTCTCGACACAATGGTACCCGTTCTACTTGAACCCTGATGCCGGCAAGAGCCTGGATAAGCAAGAAATGTACATCAAGAAATTCGGCAAAGAGCGCACAGCAACCATCAACCAAATGCTTGCCAAGGTTGGCCAGGATGAAGGTATCATCTTCAAGTTCGGCGGCAAGACAGGAAACACCCGTGATTCACATCGCCTTGTCCAGCTCGGCAAGACCAAGGGACCAAAAGCTCAGACGCGCGTTGTCGAAGAGCTGTTTGCTGCATACTTCGAAAACGAGAAGGACATCACAACGCAGGAGGTGTTGATTGAGAGCGGTGTGAAGGCCGGTCTTGAAGAGAAGGAGATTAAGGATTGGTTGGACAGTGGAAAGGGCGGGCCCGAGGTCGACAAGGAGGTACAGGACGCTCGTGAACAGAACATCAGCGGAGTGCCAAATTTCACAATCAACGATCGCTTCGAGATTGGCGGTGCTCAGGAACCAGCTGCGTTCGTACAGCTGTTCGAACGCCTAAAGAGAATGGAAGGCACGCTTTGAAGTGTTGACGCCCGGCGGTCTACTTCTTTCAATATAAACTAATGACATGCGTTTGTCATCGCTGAGTTCGTGATACGACCGATTTTAATATCTGCTTGATCGCATGCCTTCTGTCACGCGCGAGGTTGTAGGGATGCCCGTCTATTATGCCTGTCCCCGAATATTCTCACCAAGAACAAACGTTAATATCTCAAGAAGAGTCGACATTAGCACTTTCGGTGCTTTGCAAGAATCGACAGGCCAGGCAATAGTCACAATACCGAACCTGTAGCCAATTTTGATAACTTCTACCGCCATTGTCACCCAACGCGAGGAAAGGGGACTAACCTATTTTCTGTTGTGCTTGCACCAACCTCATTTGACCGCTAGTGGTCCCAAATTGTTACAGCCGGGAGAGGGAGCTGTGTCCGCGTGAGGTTCTTCGAGTTCTCAGCTTGACTTAACGGCGTATGTGGCAGAATAGTGTACCGTGCAGCAAATTGAATGTGGTACGGTCCCTACCAATTCAGCTGAATCATCCACAATTCGAAAGAGATAACGAGCGGTTCAGTGTGCATTTGTATATGGATGCTGCTTGCATAGCCCGATCGAGATGATAGGTTCTCGAGCCGTGTTTCTTCTCGCAGGACCTTGGTGGTGTCGTGCGCCCGCTCTTGTCTTCTCATTGCTCATTGATGCCCACAGTGTATCCTAGCGCTGTGCAGCGTCGTACCACACACGCCTTCGGTAACCCCACATCGCGCTTCTCCGCTTCGCTCCGCATTCAATCATCAGGATTATTGCGGTGTGAAAGGTTTGCTCCGAGTCTACGAGCACGGTGGTTGACGTTGCTACACTTGGCTGCATCAGGCGCGGAGGTTCATGCTCCGCACTTCCCAGGGTGACATCGGGACTGCCGGAGATCAAGCGCCCCACAACGCCCTCCGACATCTCCACTTCAGTATGCGCACGAACGATTACTTCTGCCTGCAACTTGGAGAAACAGATTGTTAGAGCACCTGTAACTCTGAAAAACAATTACATAGCCTTCTTACTGAATCCACCGTTGTTTCTGATCGATCAGGCTCTTGAACTTTTGGCGGTAAGCACCGAGCATGTTTGTATCTCCCCAAGACCCCACACAAACGGCCTGAGCAATGATGTCAATAATTTCTGCCTACCCGAGCGTACCCAGAACCCCGGTCTGCAACTGCGGGGATCCAGTGGCGTACTTAAGCTTCCCTTGGCCGGGCCTCTTCAAACTCAGCGAGCTTCATCTCTCTCGACCCAGCCAGGCCAAAACCGTGAAGTCGAGACAACATGAAAGCTACAACATTGCAATGCTTGCTGGCTACTTCGGCTGTGGGGTCTGCGGCATCGATAGGACACAGTCAAGGTCATGGCATCAACAAGGACGATTACATCAAAGTTGACGGCTTGAGACTGTACGACTCGACGGGTGCTTTGCATTATCTTACGGGTCAGTTGCAATCTGATTTGACTTGAGCCAATGCTGATCGATAACAGGAATGAACTACTGGGCATGTATGAACCTGGCCGCTGATGATGAATCTGGAGGTAACTATACGCGTCTGACCACTGAGCTTGATCAGATGGCAGCCAAAGGAATCAATCACCTTCGAATCATGGCTGGTTCTGAGGGCGCACCGACGCCACAGCCATTCAGAATGAACCCTCCTCTGATGAAGGCACCTGGTCAGTACAACAATGCCATCTTCAAAGGCTTGGATGTCTGTCTGGCCGAAATGTCAAAGCGAGGCATGAGAGCAACGATGACCCTCTCGAATGAATGGCAATGGAGTGGAGGCTTCTCGCAGTACGTCTCTTGGGCACAGAACAATACTCAGATTCCGTATCCCGAGTCATGGAACCTCACAGCGTCGCCACAACGAAGCACGCCCAGGACAGGCTGGGGGAATTACACAACAGAAGGCATTGATGCAGAGCCTTACAGCAACTTCACCCGTTTCGCGAACCTGATCTACAACAACACCATAGCTGAGGCTTGGTATAAGGATCACATAAAGACAGTCATGACCAGGCGGAACTCCGTGACCGGTCGTTTGTACGCTGAAGATCCAACAATCATGACGTGGCAGCCTGCGAACGAGCCACAGGCAGCCAATGAACTTGGCTATATCGGCATCGGACTCGTTCCTAACCCGGACGATTTGCTTTTCCCGTGGGTGGAGCGCACCACGGCCTACATTCGTTCCCTGGCTCCAAAGCAGCTTATAAGCCTCGGTTTTGAGAGCAAACAAGGAGAATTCTACTTCAAGCACGCGCAGAATTTCTCGACTATCGACTATGCAACCACGCATTGCTGGGTCCAGAACTGGGGCATCTACGACATGTATAACTCCAGCGAGGCAAACTTGAAAGCAGCACAGGATTTTGCAGTGACTTTCATGCGTAATTCCAGCAGATGGGCCGCCGATATTGGAAAGCCGGTCTTCCTCGAAGAGTTCGGCATGGCTCGCGACAACTGGGAGAACCAAGACAAGGAGTACGCGTATCTCAGCAGTGCGTCTACTGCACATAAAGATGCGTATTTCCAGACCATCATTGGCGCCGTCATGGACGAGTTCCGTAATGGAGGTGCATACGTCGGTACCTCACCATGGGCATATGGAGGTATCTACCGCCCTGAGACGCAGCACATCGATGATTTCGGCATGGTATGGGCCGGAGATCCACCCCACGAGGCGCCAGGGTGGTACGACTTGTACGACACAGATCAGGCGATGAACATCGTTGCTGCACAGCAAAAGGCTATCGCAAGCTGGATCAAAGAGCATGGGCAGAACCGCACGTCCTACTGAGTTCTGTTCGACCTTCTGCGAAGCCGTTGAACGTATGGAAAATGGAGGTTAGACTGTTGAGAATAGATGTCTATCTGTGTTGGGCTAGCGAGTCGAGGACTAAAAGACTACTGAGTCATATTCTCTAATGCCTGAATTACCAAGCTTACACCACACGTCTCTATGACGAATTCGGTCTTTCACACCCCATTGATTCAACCCCAGGGAATATTCTAATAGGCTTAGAAGCCAACGCCACGCTATGCAATATTGCGAAAAGTCCCAACGTTATGACCATGAAGCCTCATTCAGTTGCAACACTCAGCCTTGGGCCTTCAATGCTGCACGCATCTCCGCGCCCTTGAAAATGATCAACAGGATGCCTGGAATGCAAAGTAGATCCATCGCACCAAAAATACTGAAGGTCCATCCTACACCGGCTTTGTCGAGGAGACCATCCATGACGACAGCAGCAACAGCTGCAGCGATGTTGCGAAGGAGGCCTCCCAAAGCGACCAAACTGGCTGTCTGAGCTGGATCGCACTCTGTCTGGAATGAGGTGCTAGTGACGAACACAATCGAGGTTCCCACGGAGGAAAGTGCCGACCCGATGAGACCAGCAGCTGGAGTTACACGATACTGGCATGACCATCCGTACATGAACTTTCCTGCAGCTGCTATCGAGAAGCCAACTATTTGGTAGGCAATGCGCTTTTCTGGGGCAACCTTGCCGTCGGGACTCTTGGCGATGGCTCTTCGGCGGAGCCAGTCACTGCCACGACCAACAACAATCGAGGCAATGAACATAGATATGCCCGGTGCGAGGTATGCGTAACTGACTTGGGCAGTTGACCAGTTGTATGTCTCTTTCAGGACACTTGGGAATGAGATGTAAATCCCGTACAGTCCAGCGAACTGAAAAGCACCGTTGAAAGAGACGATAAGGTGTGGGGGGTACTTAAGAAGCTGCAAGAATTTGCGGAACGACGGTCGCGGGATCTTTGGGCCTTTGATATGGCTACAAGGCTGTGTGCGGAGCCTGGGGATTGAGAACCAGGGCTGATTGGTAACTGCAGCTCCGTTACCCACAAGAGAGCGCAGTGTCTCAGGCATGCAAAAGAGTATAGCACAGTACACCGGAAGACAAGTCAAGGCTAAGAAGCCGAAGACCCATCTCCAGCGTGAAGCATCTGCGAAGCATCCACCGACCAAAGGCCCAAGAACTGGACCCAGTTGGGGTCCCATGAGGAACCATGCCAAAGCAGATGCGCGCTTTGCAGGCTCTGTGATATCCGCAACCGTACCCGCTCCGACGGAGAAGACGATGCAAGAGCCGAACGCCTGGAATATTCGAAGGATGAATAGGAGAGCGATATGAGCAGGGAGTGTCGCTAGCAACACGTTCGCGACAAGGAAGCTGCCCAGACCGACCATGTAGACGAGTTTACGACCGCCAACGTCGGATGCTACCGCGCCAAAAAGTGGCTTCGTGTCCGTTAGAGATTGTACCAGCAGTTTTTCTCTTGAGCACATACCGCGATGGCAAACACTACCATATACACTGAGACTGTGGCATTGATTGCTGTTGCCGAAACCTTGAAGATCTCTTCAAAGAGTACCAGAGATGGGAGGTAGACCGCGCCGGTCAAAGGGCCAAAAAACCCGGCTGCTGTTACGACACCAAGCATGAACCGCCGACGGTTGAGGGAGAAGGCCGAGTATGGGGGCGGTGGAGGTGCAAGTGGAACATCGTCTGCATGTGCCAGTGGCTCTTCGACATCGTCTGAGGAAGAGAACTCGCTATCAATACTGTCTCGACACTGATAGTAGTGATGGTCTTTTTCGAATTCGACAGGAGAACGCATGTTGGAAAACGATGGTCCAAGCTACGTTTGGCTTTCTTGGACTGAAGTACGATGCGATATGTATGATTGCTTGTGCACCGCCTTGTGCGTCCTACGTACCGACAAACACGCGCAGTGCATGCTCAAGTTAGGCCCTGTTCGACAGCCACAGCTCCTGACTGGCCCACACTACTAACAACCATCCTTGCACGCTATTTTTGATCCGACTCATCGTCAGCCGCAAGCATGATTTCGTCTCTGCGCGTGGTCGCCAAGCGGCCTGCAATACATCAGCCAGCCCCGGCTCCACCACTCCACCGGACCCTCCGCTCTCAACTTCTAAGCGGCATCCGCGATACAGGCGGAAGTACTCGTCGTTACTTCACAACATCGAGCTGAGCGATGCCCACGGACTAAACCAGCAAACTTGTGACAGCATAATCTCGAATCCCACTGGCATGATGTTTGGCGGCACAGTTCCGGTGGGGAATATTGTTTGTGCTGTGCCGTCGACGAAGGGATGAAGTCCGCTGGACTTGATATGCGGACGGATCACGAAAAGCACAATGCGCAAACGTCACAGTTACAGCCGCGAAAGTATACATCGGACTGCAAAACAGGTGTAGTCACGCTATATTCCCAAGCGTAGCCCCCACGCTGGGGTAACCGAGACTGAGGCTGAAGGCGTTAGTGTAAATTGGGCCCCAACCAAGGTAGCTGGATCCACTGACTACACCCCAAGCACGTCTGTAGAACAACAACAACAAAAGCAGTGCATTGTTACACATGTTTGCTGTACAGAGCTGTTGCTACAGGCTTGACCTTCGTTACTGGATGACACGATGACTGGGAGACGCTGAACTCGGTGATTGGAGAATACGTGCTGCTGTGGGTGTTTGCACTCTGACCTGTGGCACAGCATTCGAACTAGAACGTTAAAACGCCGCAAACCCAACATTCCTCGCAGGAGCAGTTCTGTACGTGTACGGGTGACAGACGAGGCCGGCGATGCAAGGCTTAATTTCCGTCTGTGAAAACGAGGTCGTGCTGTGCCGCAATAGATCCTTCATCAGTCTCCGCCGCAAAATCACGGAGTCTCTACCTTGACTTTGGAGTAAGCTTGATGTGGTGTGATTTGTTCTTGCTGCAGATATCAGGAGATGAGTAGAGAGAGCTGCATTCTCGCGGACCAAGTCTTGAAGGTTCTGCGTGATGTACTGGCGTATCAGTGGTTGAGTACCAGACCCGAGTCAGCCCTTCCAATACCTGGCGAAGTACTGGATCTCTGCGTGGCTGATCCTGATTTGGTGGAGAGAAGGCACAGTTTGGCTCGGTATATGCGTTATCCAAATTAAGACCGCAAATGTGGAGATGCGCCCCCAATACCGTGCCGCAGATCACGACAAAGTATGCTCCGGATCAATCTCAGATGGATGTCTCAGATCCTTCGGCGAACCTTTGCCTGACAATATCTCTTTCGAAAAGTGCATGGGATCACAAAATGGGCTCAAGGTTTCAGAGCACGAGAATGCCTAAATCATGATGAAAGGGTTGCTGAAATCTGTAAAGCCTTTAAAAACATAGAATATCGTTCTCGATCGCTCTTCGGCGAGATGAGATGCATGAATGGCATGATGATGGCCATTATTTGGGTAGGCTGGATTGAGTACCGTAGAATTGTTATCTAGGTCTGTCTTTGTCTCAAACAGCACTTCATCATGTCCTAATGTGACGATGGAGAGTGAAACAACTGTAAATTTTACGCGTGATATTATGTCTACCGGGTAGAAGCCATCCCGAGATCGAAAGGCCAATGCAATGCAGAATACATCAAATGTGTCTTCCCTCGGATACATTACCACATGCCCACCAAATATGCTGAATTATCTACAATGACTGAAACTTAATCTTCAAGCCCCGAGGATACAGTGGTCCAGCCTAAAACTATCAGGTTAGCTGTTTACCAGATGTTCATCATAACTTACCGGCGTCATACGCCCATCCCAGCTCGCATCCACTGTCCACTTGCATCCTTTAACCAACTCGAGTATGGTAATGCGAAGCTGCTGCATGGCAAACTTTTGCCCTAGACACGCGCGGCGTCCTCCGTGGAAGCTAATGAAAGCACCTTTGGCATTAGCCTTCCGGTAGAGGTGGTTGATATCGTCCATGGTCTTGCCCCAACGCTCAGGCTTGAAGTTGTCGGAGTCAGTGCCCCAAAACTCAACGTCGCGGTTTGTCGAGTATGCGTTGTAACCCATAAATACACCTTTTGGCACTACAACATTGCCACCCAGCACGACAGGCTCCGCAGTACGGCGGTTGATCAATTGCGAGATCGGGGGGAACATACGTATGCCTTCGTAGAGAACAGCAGTCAACAGTGGAAGATCGTGGACATCGGCATAAGATGGCTCATAGTTGGCCGATGCGTCCACAGGGTAGAGTGTCTGAATCTCCTTTCGAATTGCTTCTTGGACTTCTGGATGAGATCCAAGAAGATACATGAGGGACATGAGCATTATTTGTGGGTTCTCGTGTCCCGCTAAGAAGGTGCTGACCATGTTGTCCTCGAGATCCTTGTCTGACAGTCTTCCTTCATCGTGGGCTCCAATCAATCTACACGCAACGTTCTTCTGGTTGTTTGGATCACAGACGTGGTTGTGACCCTTTGTGATCGATGTTCGTAATGTGTCGCGGAAGTTTCTGTTAAGTGCGCGACCAAGCTGCCTTACCTTCAAAGGCAGATGGTCCAGAAACGGGAAGTTGAGAAAGATTGGGCTGAAGATGATAGGTTTGATGTTCATTTGGATCGTATGCAGTGGCGCATCTGATCGCTGCATTGTTTGGAAGCTTGATCCGTAGAGCACATCCGAGAGATTGGCAAGTGCGACTCGGTGGCAAGGCACATAAATGGGAATGCCCGCACCGTTGGCTTGCTTCGAGTTGCTTAGAAACATATCCTTGAGGAGTCTCGAATTCTCCCAGATTTTGGTCGATTCTTGGTCCGCCTGCAAAGCTGGTTTGAGGACATTGTGATAGAGCCTCCACTTCTCTCCATGTGCGCTGATGATGTTCTCGCCGGTGTAATCCGCGACCACACTGTGTGGAATCTTGATATGATTACCTGCTTTTGCATATATATCTTCATATTTGAAAACCTCTGCAATGTACGCTGGCTTGCGCACCAATATGTTCCATTGACCACCAAAGAACAGCTTCACCGCTCCGTACTTCTCAAGGGGCTCCCTCATGTACTGACGGTAGAGTTCGGCCTGATCCACATCTTTGAAGAGTGGCAGGAGAGCGTAGTAAAATGGGATGGTTGGTATGTTCTTGGGGAAGTTACTGGGCGGCGTGAAGAGGTAAAGAAAGAAAGAGACGACGCCAAAAAAGGTACCAAAAATTGCAATGAAAACCAAGGAAAGATATGACACCATGTTGCTTGACAAGTGTAAAGTGCGAGATGAATGACAGCAACAGACTGGTCTAGTCAAGCCTATATGGAACACATCGTTGCTGTGAAAGGGATACAGCCTTGTATTCCATTTCGACGACGCGCTCAGCCAGGCCGATGCACAACAGAAGGAACGTGGCTCAAGCACCGCTCGAACCCGTCTTGGCGCGTCCACAATTAGACAATAGACAGCCTTTGCAAGCTGTTTGTAAAGTTGGAGGCAGTGTGAGAAGCTTGGCACTTTAGACGAATGCGTTATTCACCAGTTGTGTGCTAGCGCGAGTTCGGATCCTCCGCCCTCAGCTGCATGCAAGCCAAGACATGCACGCCTCACATGCACACAGCGATCCTGGGACAAACTAGCGATCCCCCAGCAATCAAGCTTGCAACAGCGCCGCATTAGCAAAACCTACGCCACCTGTGACCAGTAATGCGAAATTGTGGCACGCTGAGGGCCTTGAGCCAGACCGCTTGCGACTTCGATGGGACCAGGAGCAGATGCACAGCTCGTAGCCCCTGCGGCACCGCCACTTCGGTACGCCGATGGATTATGTTGGTAGACCAATTGAGTAGCTTGTCAGTATGTAGCGAAATGAGCGGTGTTGTAAATAGTAATGCAAGTCGGTGTACGGCAGAGCCGTTTGTTCACGGCTGTGTGGATGCCATGGGTCCGTACGCAGCTCGATGGACAGTGCCCGATTTGCTGGGCCTCTGCACGAAGCTGAGACACAACAACACGCCAAAACTCTTTCATATAAGGGTCCCGGTGTAAGAGGACCATCAAATCATCATCTCAAGCTCACTATTGCTTGTCAGCCTCTATTTCCTTGACGTGCTTCCTCTGTCAACCTCCATTTCCTTCTCACCTTGTCCATTGTTCCTGACTTAGCGATTTCACTACCTTTCTTCAAACTTCCATAATGGCACCATTCAACAAGGGTGTTTCCACATATCATTGCATCCAGGGCTTCTACTGGAGAGAATCGAATGGCGAGCTTCTGGCAGTCGAAGGTAGCAACTCGAAGGCGTTGCTGGAAGCATGGCCTCAACTCAAGGAGGTAGTTTGCTCTGCAACTGCATCATGGTCTCGGGTCCAGCTGCCATCTGGCAAGGAGATCAAGAGTCTACAGGTAGCCGCCAATATCCCAGCACTCCAGAAGATCAAGTCCAACTTCCCTCCCTCCCACAAGAAGGAGGACCTTCACACTGTGGTCGCCGAGATTGAACATGAGAACGGTCAGGTCCTTGGAATGGTGACCTCGAAACCACAATCACTCGCTTCCGACAACTTCAGCATCTGGGCAGAGCGCTTCATCTTCCTCGAAACCCAGTTCCAGCCTTTCAGCAACATTTCGGATTCTTCGACTCCGTGGGCGGCAAAGAATCGCGAGGTTTGCAACACGATCGCAGAGATTTTCGAGCGCAAGCTCAAGAATTTCTCCAAGGATGACCAATGGGATGTTTGCGGTCGAGCGGGCTTCCTTAACCGGGTATATGGCTTTGTCGACAAGAACCTTCCAATCCTTCTTGCTTTGCCCGCCTTCCCTTGCAAATCTCCAAACCCTAATAAAGCTGGTGGCATCATGCCGGACCTTGCGGAGAACATCGCATTGGATGTGCTCTACGACTTTATCAAAGAGGTGAACGCCATCTACGAGCCGGGAGCGACCATGTGGATTATCAATGACGGCCACGTCTTTTCTGATTGCAGTAAGTTTCCAGCCCTGATAGCATCTTGAGCAGCTGCTGATCATGTACAGTCGGTGTCGACGACGAGATGATTGACACATACGACGCATGTATGGCCGAAATTTACAAGGAGCGCTTCCCGAACCAGACCGCACCTGTCCCTGCAATGGACTTCAAGGGCCTGAAGAATATATTCAACGCCGACTCTGAGGGCTTCCAGAGCTTGAAGAAGGTGGCAGGCAACGCACACAAGATGCCACATCCCGTGAAGACGAAGATGACAGGCGAAGCAGAGCTGTGCCGGAGGCTTATGCTGGGTATCGGCGGTGCTGACCGTGCCTTCATCCGCTCGCTCATTGAGCAACAAGAGCCAGAGACCCTCGGATTGTACCGCGGCCAGACTCGCTTCATGCTCGAGGATCTTGCCGATGTTCCCTCAGTTAAGTCTCTCAGTGGTAAGCAGAAGAAGAAGACTGCCGCTCTTGTAGCCGAGGAGATGATTTCCCGCAACCAAGGGTACTCCAACCTGGTCGAGTTGTTGTTGCCAAACTATGTCCGTCTGTCGATCCATGCCCACAACAACAAAGGTCCTAAGTTTGCTATTCGCTTGCTTCCTAAGCATATGGTCCGAGCCATCGATGATCTCGAGAACCGGTTGGAGCCCGCAGCCGCGTATGAGTTCCAGATTCCCACCCCGTGGCACAACTGCATGATCAAGGTAGAAGGCGATGAACTCGTCTACCTTGCTCGGTCCGCCGCTGCTAAGAAGGCTTTGGCCAGCTCCAATTACACGGGCTCCTGGGTCAACGGTCCTGATGGTTCGTACTTCAGCTTGAAGCGTGCAGCAGCGGCCCGTACGCCCATTCCTACAAAGCTTGTCATCCCTCAAATGCCAGTCGAAAAGGTTACAATCTTCAACGAAAAGAAGGGCGCTATTGTTGTCGTTACTCCATTGCTGGAGAAGCAGTCTCCGATTGTCATCTGCTCTCCCGTTGTTGGGAGGAAGAACCCTATTGTCGTTACAAACCCTACAGACGGTGGAAGGCCCATTGTTATTTGCTCGCCGCAGACGAGAAGGAGTGCAGGATCTCTATGGGCTCCTGTGTTGCAGAGGGTCCGCAACCCTGTTGGGTCTCCCATCATTCGCACCAAGACTTCCATCACGATCTGCTCTCCTGTCACCGAGAAGAATAGCGCAAGTACACCTGTCGAACCCCGCCCCTTCAAGCGTGTCGACTCACACTGGGTCCGCCCTGGAGAGCAGACAAGCAGGCTACGCTCGTTCATACAAGCGAACCTGCCTCAGCTTCGATCTCAGGCGGTGTAAGCGCGTCGTCCTCTCCCATACACCATCTTCAAACATTCGCTCTTCTGTTTCTTGCGAGTTGTTCGAGCATCATTCCGCAGGCTACTTCGATGGTAGGACGCAGCGTCTGAGTTTCTGGGAGTTTTGCCTTTCTATATACCATTAGTACGGCTTGCCGTAATTAGCACTCGCGTAGAGCAATTTCGTAATTCGTTGTCTTTTTTTAGGCCTCGTTGTATCTATTGAAACGTGAAGCTGATCATTAAAGATGTGATGATGCTAAGGACTTGCTTGATGTCGTTGAAATTGATGACTTCGCGCCCCACTTTCGCGCCTCCCGCCTCCCGCTCGCAGACTTTTTTGCTTCCTGGCCTCAACGACTCCGTCAGCGTGCAGAAACGCGCGCAAATAGACGCAGATGAAAGAGTCGGATCGCGGCCCACGCGAAAGTGAGGATGGAACATGTTGCATGCAGATCCAGTCA
>JUDZ01009694.1:0-47165 GCA_000812845.1 Stagonosporopsis tanaceti
CTGCGGGTGCGGGTGCGCGTGCGGGTGCGGGTGCGACGGATGGGTGCTGTTCGCGGCGGGCAGGCCCTCACAGTGGCTCTGGGTCGAGGCCGAGATGGCGGCGAGCTGGTCGATGAGCGACGAGATGACCTCGGGCGACGCAGCCTGCGAGCGGACGGCGGCGGCGGCGGCGTGCGACGGGCGCTTCTTCCTGGTGGTGGTGGTGGTGGTGTCGACCGACAGCGACGCCGACCCATCCGACAGCGCGTGCAGCGACGCCGAGTGCAGTGCGCCCGGCGGCTCCCTAGACTGCATCTCTCTGCGGCGCCATCGCAAAGTCTGGGTCGCCGTCGCCGGGCTGTCAAGCGCGCGCGCCCCAGCAGCGCCCGCCGCGACCTGGCTGCGGGCGTCCATGGTTTCGTGTCGATTCGCTTGGGATGCGCTGCGAGTGGCCCGCTCGCTGGACGCGATGGCGGCGGGGACGAGAGCTGCCGCGGTCCGGAGTGCGCGCGGCGTTGGCGTTGCATGTGTTTGCGCCGCCGGGGGAGCGCAGGACAGCCGTCTGCAGTGGGTGTGAGGGTAAACAGCGTCGCAACCACCCGACAGACAGACTCGAATCGCAGACCGCACGGCACGGGCGCCAGCTCCACAGTCAACCACTCGCGAACCAGAGGGCGCCAGTGCAGCGCAGAGAAGGGGATCCAGCACGTTCGTCATGTGCTTCCATGATATTAGGGGCATCCATGCACACACAGTGACACAGCGCGCGCACGCTCGGGCGGGAAACTCTGTCTGCACCTCGCCAATACCCATGTACATGCACCCTACGCAGCACAGCACGCATGTACATGGCAGTCCGGACAACACACGACACGTACACAGCAGTGATGTAGTAACAGCAAAACAAAGCCGCCTCAATCCCACATACCCACCCCTCAATCCCTGCACCCCTACCCTCGCCAGCCCTACACACCGTCGTGTACATACACAGTACACTGTTTCCGTTGTACGACGCGTTGTTGCGCGCACTCCTGAAAACCCCACTCCACAGTCCACAGTACAGTATGTACAGGCCACGGCCCACCCCACTATGCCCCATCCAATCCCAATCTACAGATCTGCGCCCAAAACCGAGTCCCGTGCTGACTCGCACACTTGACTCGCCCCGCCCGCAATCCAACGCCAGCCCGCCCAATCCACACCCCAACTCACGCCAATCCAATCCAATCCCCAATCCCAATCTAAACCCAATCTATCCCCACTCACGCCAATCCAAACCCAATCCTAACGCCAGGGCACGCACTGCAAACGACCCAGTCGGCTGCATGCCTGCGAGGCCACTCGGAGAATATAGGTACACTGTACAGTAGGTACATAGATGGTGCAGGTGTGGCGGTTGGTACCCGTCTGGCACTACTGTGCTACTGTACCACTGTACCACTGTACCACTGTATCACTGCACTACTGCATAGTAAAGGAGGGGGTGAGTTTTGATCTGAGCGTGCGAAAGGGGAGGTTGTGAGTGAGTGAGTGAGTGAGTGAGTGAGGGTTGGACTTTGGAGTCGAGGGAAGGAGCGACATGTAGAGAGAGGTACAGGGCAAACAGGCGGGTTACTGCTGCATCTGCATCTGCATCTGCATCTGCACGTTTTAAAAATAGATCACACTGCGCTACATACACTCAAAACTCCAGCGCCGCCGCTTTGCTTTGCGCCGCCGCCGCCGCCGTCGCCGCCTTCTTCTCCAGGGGGCTCATCTTGGCCTCGTCCTCAGTCTTGGGCCGGCCCTTGCGGTCCACGCGCTGGTCGCGAGGGTCAAAGCCCTTGTTGCCCCAGAGTGCCCACTCGGGCGTATCGGGGCCGATATAGTCTTCTGGGCGCCAGCCGACCACCTGCCCATCATCCTGCGTGCGTGTGCCCTGCACTTTACCCTCGTACAGGTCGAAGAAGCGCTCAAAGTCGATGCGCGTCGCCCACCGGCCGTCGCGCTTGAAGCGCGTGCTGTCTGCGAGCAGGATGCAGCACGAGTGCGCGTGCTCGGCGCCGATGCCGTAGTACAGACCGCGCGAATTGAGTTCCTGCTCCAGCAGCGTGACGAACTCGGCGACTTCTTCGTAGAACGGCACGTTTTGCATCGTCAGGCCCGCCGAGCCCGCCGCGCTGGTGCCGCAGAACGTCACGCCCTTGACTTCGACGAAGCACGGGAGCGCCCGCTCCACGAGGTCCGCGTACCCCTTGACTTCCTCCTCCATGTTGAACCCTTTGACGAGCGTCAGCCGGAACACCGTGCGCTGCTCGAACCGCCTAGCCCGCAGGATGTCGAGACAAGCGCAGAACCGCTCCCAGTAGTCGCGGTGCAGCGGCCGATCGACCTTGCGCAGGGACTCCTTGTTCGAGGCGTCGATCGAGACGTAGAGTTGCGTGACCGGCACTAGCGACGCCAGTTGTGCAGGGTGCTGTGCGTTGCACACCAGGAACGTCGAGATGCGGTTGCTGTGCATGATTTCGAGGAGTTGGTTGATGTGTGGGTAAAAGATGGGCTCTCCAACCAGCGACAGCGCGCAGTGTCGGATGCGCATGGCTTCTGCGAAGCGCTCGGCCCGCACGCCGGGCACCCCCTTCATCATCTTGATCTTCTTGTAGTGTGCTGCCGTAATTCCATCGAAGATGACGTCGGGAGCATCCGTCACCCATCGCCACGTCGTGCCCACAGGGTTGGTGCCGTGGCGCCAGCAGAAGACGCACTTGTTTGAGCACGACAACGACGGTGTCGCCTCCATGCAGAGATGCGAGGCAATACCATAAAACGAGTACTTGTAGCACGAACCGCGTCCTCGAAGCGCCGACTTTGTCCAGCGGCAGATCTTCACGCCACTGTGACTGCCAATAATCGAGTACCCCTGCTTTGTGAGTGCTGCGTGCGTGGGGGACGTCGTCGGCACCATCTCCTTGGGCGCGTTGAGAGCGTTGACCTTGGGTTTGCCTTTGTAGTTTGTGAAGTCGACCGGGATAGGTGCTGCGGCGGTGTTGGCCATACCTCCGAGATCTTCGACGTCGTCCACGCGCGGTGTGTCTTCGCCGCTATCCGCATCGTCAACGTCTTCCTCGTCGCTCTCAACCGCGTCACCGCTTCCAAGCACGCCCTCGCCCAGTCCGCGCCCTTCGGCGATCTCGACGAGCGCTTCCTGGACACCCAGACGCCACTCGGTCAACCGATCCTCCGCATCGCTCTTGACGTCCCCCATGCCCAGCGGATATGCTCGCTTCCGGCCTGTGAGTCTTGCCATCCACTTGTCGACCTGCTTGGCCTGAGTGCAAAATCCCTCCTCTTCTGACGGCCATCCGTCCTTGTCTCCAAAGCCAAACACCGAGTATCCAACAAGACCGCTCAACGATGCCGTATCGATCCTGAAGTCGTTGTGTGTCTCGCTGAGGTTTTCGATAAACGCATCCAAGAGAGTGTCGATGTTGTAGGTCGGCGCAAGGATCAGGTAGAAGAACTTTGTGTTCGCTTCAGCTTTCGGCGCGCTGATGAAGTAGTCGTCGTAGTCGAGGTCCGAGAGGTCGAGTAGCTGGGGCTTGAGGAAAGAGGCAGACTGATCACAGCCGGTTGTCCACGCGGTCAGGAGCTCTGCAACTTTCGTGGCGCGTTTCTCGGTGGTGCCGGTGACAGACTGGAAGAAGATCAAGGGCTGAATTTTGTCTGTGGTGTGGTCGTAGTCGATGACTGGCTTCGCGAGCTTCTTCGGCGTCTTCCTGCCTTTCACGGTCTTGGGTGTGCGTTTCGCTTTCGGGATTGCGGCCACGACACTCGCATCGTCTTCTGCATGGTTGTCGACGTTGAGTGCGGGTGTGATGATGGTGGTGTTCTCAGGAAGCCATTCGGGCCTCAATTCGACTGTCTTCTTCTCCTCGGTAGGCGAGGCTGGGGCGGGTGAAGCAGACACCTTCTCCCGAGCATCGCGAGACTGTCTTGCGTAGTGCACGAAGATAACGAGGGCGGCTGCGACCACGAGAAGCGACACTCTGTGCGTATGCCAGATCGAGAACAGCTCTGAGACGTCTATTAGGCATGCATTTACGATAAGAGTATACCACACTTACCAGTGAAGAGCTGCTCCAGGCTTGTAGACATCGCCATGGTTGCTGGTCCGCCCATGGAGCATGCCTCGCGAACTTTTGGCAGTCGCGTGGGGTTGCTTAGCGGGGTCAACGGCCGATCTATGATTGGTCAGGATCTGCTACAGCACAACACTTGGAATCACGTCAATCTCCAACTCGACTTCGTACACATATTTGAAAATAATGCAGACGCACACCTATCGCAGCGTCATTACTGTTGCAGGTCTGTCTACGAGAATCAACTCGAATAAAAATCAGTGGGCGGCGCTTGCAAATACAAAATATGTCTGCAATGAAGAGTGAGCCAGTAATGCACTTGTGAAGCGTTCAAGGAATGGTACTGGTATCAGATGTAATGTAATACTAACCTTAGCGTTGTGGACGGTAAGGCTCGCTCTTGAACGGTTGCCAGAAGGAGGCTCTCGTGCGCCGGTACATGCCTCTTACATTGCTCATCAGAAAAAAGGAAGAGGATAGTGCAAGATAATCTTCGAGTTGAGATGACAAGCATCTGGGCCGTACTTCAAAGCTATCACTTCTTTTTGTAGTCGCGAGCAACGACCACCCCGCGCAGTGACATCCCTCCAACCCCTAAGACTCAATCTCAAAAACCCTCAGCCAATGCCTGCATCTTACCCTTGAGCTGCTCATACTTCCCCTGCCATTCGTTGCCGCCCTCTTCAAGATCTTGGACCCTCCGCTTCAATTCGCCGACCTGTCTCTTCGCGGCAGTCAAAGCCTTAGCGTTGCCTCGTAGTCTGACTTCGACGCCGATCACCTTCTCCGACTGCTGTGCGAGTTCCGCTTCGAGTTCCAAAATCTTGTTTCGCTGAGTCTCTTCCCTTGCCAATGTTTCGGCCTTGCACTGCTCCAGTGTGTTGGCGAGCGCGAGAGACTGTCTGGAAGCATCTTCGAACTATGGGTGGTCAGTGACGAGTTACTGTGTCGATGTTGTTGAACCTACGATTTTGTTCAACTTGCTGGGGCCTGCTGGTGTTAGTCGTGCGTTTATAGAGTGGTGGGTGAACCTTACGTTCGTGTGGAGGATCCGATACTTGATCGAACGTTTGGCTTACAGGTCGCTTTAAGCTTGCGAAGTCTGTGTTGCCTGAGGTCGGTGGGTCTGCTGTATCTGTTGGTGCATCCAATGCTCTAGACTGCTGAGGGGGGTGCTCTCGTGCGTCCATCTGCGCAGTTGAATGGCCTTTGACATCATTCTGAGCTTGCGAACTCATTGTACTGACCGCTGACGCTGGCGCAAATGAAACTTCAGACGCCAAGGCTCGCTGGATGTACTTGCATATATGTTTGAATTTGCTCAAACATAGCGGAGTCGGGTTGTCAGTCCACTTGAAGATCTCACCCGTCATGAAAAGTGCGAAGCTCGCGAGAGTTCGAAGGTGCGTCCATGACCAAAACCATTCGCTTGCATGCTGGAAAGGGGGTGCAACGTAGCAGAAAGGAGCGCGTAAGTTACCAAATGCGAGGTCATCATCCCGCTTGGGAAGGATGTTCGAAAATCTGAACACTTTTGTTCTGTTTCCAAAGACAAGCATAAGTCCCTTTCCCCTTGCATAGTATACACCTCGCACCTGGTTCTCTTTGCAGCTAGCAGAGCTTGCAAGCATGAGAACGGAGACGTCGAGTGCGTTATCTGTGTAAGGAAGACCTGTACGCTTTTCGAACGTGTATAGCTGTGGGTTGGTAACGAGTGCATAAGCGTCAGGAAAGTGTTGTCGTTCGTAGGCTGTGTCTTTGTCCAACGTTTCGACAGTCTCCATGGCGATGTGAGAGATATGTTGATTCATTGAAGTGTGCAGATGCGGCACTGACGATTGATACCGAGACAACAATGATAGAGCTCACGATGAAGGTGAGAGACGGGAAAGACGTGAGGTGAGGAAACGGCAGGTCACCATGAATAGTAAAACAGCTTTTAATCCTGATAATCGTTGCGCCATAGCGCAAAATGAGGTATCTCCGAATAGAACCCAAAACGCCAGTCCGCTAGATGCATGGTATCGAAACAGGCCACCCATACCTCATAAACGCCATTTTCGTCATCGCCACATTTACATTCCTTTGTGGTGCCTCAAACAAGTGATATCGCACACGTGAAGCACCTCAGACCTGCTCTTGCGGCCTCTGAGGCTGGAAATCCTCGGGCTTGAAATCCCTCAACTCAGCCTCTGGCTGCCCACCAGCCATACTCAAGATCTCATCTTTCTCTTTCACCGCCCTGACCTTGTCCAGCGTAAATCCTGTGTAGCTCCTCGGCAAATAGCGGCCAGGGTGCCAGATGGCAAACACGACCAACACCGCCAGGATTGGTAAGGCGTCGAACGTCCAGAAACACCACTCGTGGCTCTGCAGGTAGATAAGGCCGTACTCCTTGTCGTGCGGGATTTCTATGGTGCGGTAGATGGCGCGGATGGCGATGAGCAGGGAAGACAGGTTAATTGTGTAACTGAGCTTGCGCCAGAGCTTCATGTCGCCGAGGTCGAATGCGCGCCAGTTTCGCGAGATGATGAAGTAGCGTACGCTGATGATGCTGAACGAGAGGAAGCAGAGCATCTGCAGCACGAGACCGAGGATCAAGATGACGCGTCCGGGCAGTGCTTTGCGCTCTGATTCCTCAATTGAGCGTGATGGGGAAGAGTCCGTGTCGTACTGGCGACCGATCTGGCTGGCGCCTACGAGCTGGATGAGGAAGGAGAACAGATCGAAGATGACGAACGTTGGAGTGATCCATCGCGGAAAGCACCACAATGTCTTGAAATTGAGCGCATAGGTTGGACACGAAAACCACACGACACGTGAGAAGGCGGTATAGCAAGCCGCGGCCAGGAAAGAGGGTGCGAGCAGGATCATCAGCCAGGAGACAAGGAAGGGGAGGTCTTCAAACTCGTCCAGGGAAGAGACGAGTCGACAAATGTGACCGAGCATCAGCATCAGGATGGCGATGATGGCGGCCCAGAAGAACCATGCTTGGTGTCGGATGTATTGGTAAATAGAGAGGAAAGATATCAGTATGATGACTGCGGCGCCAACGCTGGCAAGCGGGACCGACGGGTCGTAGATGTAGGGATTGAGAACACCATGGGCTGAATAGTGTTAGTCAGCTGCAGATGGCGATACCCCAGTATGCGATCATAGCAGAGTTGAGGTCGAGTTGTACTCACTATAGCCGGCAGCGGCCCGTTTTGGCAGGTCCGCAGCGCGGGAGTCTAGAAGCGCAAGGACATCTCCAACCAGTTCAGCCATCTTTCCGCTATGCTGAAAGTTGCCGTAATTCCTTTGCCACAGTTGACGTCGTCGCGCTCATGGCCAGAACCTCAGGTGGATCGAGTTATGCAGCGGCGGCAGCATAGTCTTGTAAGGGAGCGGAGAGGAAGACCAAGAGACCCGCAATCGCATGGCTAAGAAAAGGCGAGGGACCCGGCGGCATCATGTTTTCTACGAGCGTGGAGGACAAGACTTGGCGTCGAGCGGACGCCGAGACCATGGGTAACGGAAGTGTCTTCAAGGTTGCTCCACGCAGCTGTGGGTTGCAGACGCTGCTGCGCCTGCATTGCACTCAATGAGAAACATGACAGATCTACCATTGTGGCTTCGCTGTACCTCAAACACGTACCAGAACAGCATAACTGTGCCTGGAAATTAGGACACCGCGCAATAGAACTCCATCTCCAAGCCGGATGCAGGCAGCTGTGTGTCCAGTTTGCGTGCACGTGTGGCGCGGCGTGCCTGGGCGCCCAGTGTGCCGAGTTGGACCACGTCCTGCCTTGCAATTCGTGCACTCCGTGCCGGGCTTGGTGCGCTGACACCGGTGACCGCGAGCAAAGAAGAAACAGTGCAGGCAGCAGAGGATCGTCATCCCGTTTCTCCATAAGCGTGCGATTCGACGTGGGTTCAATGTTACTGTGAAGCCAAGAGCGGCCAAACATCTTGGACGCAGTTGCGCAGCAAGTCGTTCGAGTGCTGCGTCCATCTCGTGATATCGTGCTCGCTCAGCGCATTGGTAGCGCGTCCATATCTCGTTAAAGAGTGCGCGGCTTCGACGTTGCCGTCATCAGCTCGCGTGGAAGCCCGGTGAAAGGCTGTATCGCAGCGCGCACACAAGCCAGACGGAACCGCAGACAGACGGATAGATGTCGGTCAGACTTGCCGTGCGATCCCGGATAGCGAAGTGTTTGTATGTTTGATGTGGGCTTGGAAATTGCTCAAGGCAGACAGACGTCCTCGTAGATGGATGATCTGTCGATCATCAATGAACATGCACGGGAGCTAATCCAATTCTGACAAGCGAGCTCCCAACGACTCCAAACCTTGCGCATTGTGAGATGGTAACTTTTATGTTGTATCATTGCATTATTGTCTCTAGGTCAGCATTATCGAGAGATATTGCTGCTGCTGACCTGAGACCTCAGGCACCTTATGCGGGCAATACCGGAACTCTGTCCAACCCCTTGTTTCAACGCCCCCAGGGTTTTCTCGCCTCCCATACCAGTGTATACTTTTTGGGCTCACGCGAGCTTGACGCAAACTTACTCGTCATCAAACTCGTCATCTTCTTGGTTCTTCTCCTGACCGGCACCATCCACTCCGTTAATTTCAACGTCCTCATGCTCAGCAAGGCCCTTTGCTAGCCAGCGCAACTCCTTCGGCTTGTTCTCCATCCAGAGCTCGTTCGGCACCCAGGCGTAGAAGCTGCAATACGTCTGTTTGACCTCGTCAAGGATAGTGAAGCCGCCTTCGAGAGTGACGACGGTAGCGTCGATCTTCATGCCGAGAAAGCACTCGCTCAAAACACTCTCTTCAACCCAGAACTCGTAATCCTTCCCCTGAGCGACCATCTGGGGCTTTCCATCGGGATACTTGGCCTTGGATAGATCCCACTCGTCGCAATCGCCAGCATACCAAGCCTTGCATTTGAGCTTGCCCAGCGGCTCAAGATCGCCCAGCTTGCTTCTCACGAGTTCGGTCTGCTCGGCGTACATCTCTTTCGTGATCTCGTCGGGCATCCCAATAGCCGTGATCTCAAGACCAGTGGACTCCTTGCTGAGAATCTTGAGGCCCCTGGCGCCAACGAGGTCTTGCTGCTCGTCCGTCCCCAGGACAGCAATACCTGTGCTGAACCTGATGCGCGCCTCCTGGTCTCGAAGACCCATCTCGACGACGTTGATGCCTTCCTTCTGTGCTTCCTGAGCCCACGCTTTGTCTCCTGTGAACAATCCAGCATGTGACCCACCGAATAAGGTACTCGCTGACGTGTTGAAGTCACCCGGGAGAGCAAGGCCGGCTGCATCTACTTTCATCAACTCGCGCTCGGCGGTGTCGCACATGTCCAAAGCAGCCTGAAGCTGTCCGTCATGCTCTGGGCAGACTCGGTGATAGCGGAGGTAATTGTAGAAAGATCGAAGCACCTGGCAAGCGTTTTTGATGCCCCCTGGGGCGTAGCCGTAATGCATCGGATACCACGAGGACCTAAGCTTGTCAGCAGTGCTATTAGTGGGTGCAACGAGTAACCCAGCTTACAGGAAGGCCGCTCCGACACCATGGAAGTCAACGACCCACTGCTTCGGGTTGCTGCGATCCCAGGGTACTTGGTGAACAGCAAGCGCTCGCGCAACCTCTTCAGCATCCATTTCCTTCATCTCTGCCTGCGATATGCCTTGGTGCATACGAGGACCCGACTCGATACCACCATAGCGCATGAATTTGTTGAAGACCTTGGAATACATCTCGTGCATACGCCGCTTCTGCTTGAAGCGCTGAATGGCAATTTCGATACGCTCGACGAAAGGCTTGCACTCGTCGTACATCCTGTCCTCCTCCTCAGCTTCCTCTGGTTTCATCAGCGGCTCGATGTAGGTGTTTTCGAATCCAGTAGGCTTCTGCATGTTCTTGGACGTGCCTGCTGGGTAGACCTTCTTCTGCTGTGGATGCAACGGTACCGGGTACAGAGCAGGCTTGCGACTACGGACATCATAGGAGATCTCATCGTCTTCTTTGCAGAAATCCTCGTCGAGGAGCGTCTTGCCCTGTAGAGGGACCTTGCGCTTGATCGTCTTGCCATCAGTAGAGACCTCCAGAAACGCGCTTTTGCGGAGAGCAGCGACCACGAGCGACTTGGGTTTGTAGGACCTCATCTTCTTGAAGCCACAGATACGGCTGATCGAGACTGGAATGTTCTCGCGTCCGCCGCATTGCTGAAGAAGATGAAGGTCTGTAGGCAGATTCTCGTCAGAGAAGTAGAACTCGACCTGGCTTGGGTCAGCAATGCCAAAGCAAGCAGTTGGTATCTATCAGAAAGCTCACCTGTCGGCGGATCGTGGCGCCTTCTGGATGATCATCCTGTGCGGCATCTGTGTGCGCTCTAGCCTGGGCCAGCACTTCTGTTGGTAGATCGAAGCCCGTGGGTTGTTCTGTTGACATTGTGGGGGTCGATTGTGTATTGGTTAATTAAAGAAGGAAGGAATGAGCAACCAGGTAGAATGGCGCTGGCAGGTCTGTTGCTACGAGCACGACAGCTTGGGTTACAGAGCAAACGGGTACTTGCGTCGAGCTTGCAGGTGAGAGAGCGAATGGCGGCGCCAACTAGCCACATCGGCTTCTCACTTCGAAAAGGAATACTCTACGTATCATCGACTGCGACTCTCAAAGATCTTACACTATCTTACCATAGATGAGTCTTTCCAAATATCTACCATGATCGTTGCAGCAGTCTTTCGACTTCCCGATGCTGCCGGATGGCAGCAATCAGTGCCAAGGCTCACATCCAACACAACAGAGCAACGTTCTCTAGGAGTCACGATGTGATGTGTTATAATTGAAGTCGATGGTGGAGGCAGCGATGATGCCCCCCCCTGTTGGCCTGACCCGAATATATTTCGTCATCGGCTGCCTGACTCGTGTCGCGGGACCCTGGCCATTCTATCGCGGGGTGCGCCTGTTGACACTCCAACAACGGCCCGCCATCAACAGCAGCCACAAACACAGCCAGCGTTACACAGCCGTAGCTCTCCTCCCCGCAGATACCAAAAAATGGCAACCAAACCTTTTGACTCCTCCAAGCTGCGGGCTTTTGACCACGCAGCAGCTGGGCAGTAAGCAACACGCAACTACTCAGCCTCATACGTTCTGATCGCCCCATAGCGATGGTGTCCTCAGCGACGAGTCTGGCGCCATTGTGGTCAAGCCATGCACGCAAGCCGAGATCGACTTCTACGAGAAAGTAGCTGCCTCGCACACCGATCTGCTCCCTCACCTACCCATCTTCATGGGCCAGCTGTCCCAGGACTCATCAGCCGCTGCATCCGAAGACACCGGCACCATCGAAACTGCCGATGGAAAGGTCGAGCGCTTACACGGTAAGAAGCTTGCCACGGATCTACACATCGTTCTCGAGAACATCACGCATGGTTTCAAGAAGCCAAACGTCCTGGACCTGAAGCTTGGCGCACAGCTATGGGACGACGACGCGAAGCCGGAGAAGAGAGAAAGGCTCGACAAGGTCAGCGCGGAGACAACAAGTGGAAGCCTGGGCTTCAGGATAGCAGGGATGCGTACTTGGTTGGGTGCGTCCCCGCCTGAGGTACCTGAAGACCTGAAGCAGTACGTCGAGCTGGACAGCGAAGGAGGCTACTGGGTGTACAATAAGATGTACGGGCGCAAGTTCAGCGCCGAGCAGATTGACGAGGGCTTTGAGGCTTTCATCCCTCAGAACTCAGAGGCTGAGAAGGCGAGGGCGAAGGAGGTGCTCGCCTACTTCCTTGGCGAAGTCAAGGACATTCAGGAAGCATTCGAGGCGAAAGAGAGCAGGATGTACAGCGCGAGTATTCTGCTTGTCTACGAGGGTGATGTGGACGAGTACGAGACCACTAAAAAGGTGCTGAGGTCTGCTCGGCCGGAAGAGGAAGAGGAGGATGATGATGAGACGGTGCCGAAGCTGGCGGCAGTCAAGATGATCGACTTTGCCCATGCAACCTTCACTCCTGGGCAAGGACCCGATGAGAATGCTCTGAGGGGTATGAGGAGCACTGCAGCCATCTTGAAGCGCCTCTTGGACAAGGCTGAGAAAGACGAGTGAATGTCATTTGAGAACGTGCTGCGACTTAGCGTTTAGAACAAGACTTGTAGATGCCTTTGGAACGAAACGAGACTCGAATTTATATTGTAGCGGCCTTGCTGCCCGAATTGAGACACCAAAGCACAGGTGAGGGGCCTGTTCTAGCTTCTGATCGAGACTGTCGCGCTTGAAACCAGCAACGAGAAACACGGGGAGGACAGCCCTTGGGCGAGACCAGAAGCGCACCAATGAAGGTGCTAGCTTTGGCACAAGAACGCCAATCGAGCGGAAATCAGTCTGACGCCAAATCCAGTCATATACCGGCGAACCTTTGCGGAACAGAAGTCCAAAGACGAAGCCAAAAAGACAACATGAAGAGCGTGTTACTCCGGGATCATGAGTTCGTCAACCACAACAGTGCCCGCTGGGCCCTGTACAAAGATCTCGTTGGCCTCATACACCAAACGAGGCGAATTCAAGCATCGTTGCAGACCGCAAAGCAAAAATGGTTGCCCTCAGAAAACCACGAGACCTGCATCTTTTTCTCCATCCATATCAGTTCAGCACTCGAACAGCGTGACAGACACATCAATAGTACTCACCTCACTCAGGTCCCACAGAACTGACACGGATACGCCATGCGATGCGCAATACAGTATCCACTCGCCGTATACCCTCTCGGATAGACATACGCCACAGCTTCTCCGCCCATCCCTGCTCCTGCTCTCCCTGCCCCAGCATGCACTCCAGTACCAGCATACACCCCCGCACCCGCCCTTCTCAGCTGCCCCAGCGCCACCTGGTGCCCACTCAAAACAGTCACAATGCTCGTTCCCCAGATTCCCAATATTCCCTCCAGATCATCTTCCTGAATATCTTCCGCGCGGACCTGGAACGCGTTCGCGGATTCTTGGTGCAAGGTACGCAGGTTGAGAAGCGTGGCGACGGCCTCGCGGCGGCGGGCGGCGAGGTGCTGGATGTGGGATTCGATGGTGGAGAGGCGGTCTTCGAGGGAGGGGAGAGGTTGCGGATCTTCTGGGGAGTGGAATGAAAGCGGGGAGGGAGGGAGGCGGGGGTGCTGAGGGTGCTGGTGGTGCAGGTGGGCTTCGAGCGAGGCCTCCAGAGTGGCGTGAGACGCTTTCAGAGCGGCATTCTCGTGCTCGAGGTGAGTGATGCGGTAGGTGAGCTGGAGTTGCGTTTCTTGGAGGACTTTGAGCTGGACGCCGAAGCCAAGGGGAAGTGGGTGTAGGGTTGTGGTCGGCGGTGTGGGGGTGGAGGTCGCGGTTGCCGCTGGAGGAGGCAGTGTTGGGTCAGGCATGGCTTAAAAGCGTCGTACGGCTCTGAATGTGGTATTCCACAGTGGCGATGTCTCGGCGGCGGCGGCTGCGAGCGTGGGAGTTCTGTGATGAAAAGGCACAGAGATGTCCTGGTGGTGGAGCACTGCGGTGTATGCGGCCAGAAAAATTGTTTGCCTATTGAGCTCGATAGTTCGAAGGTAACAACGGGAGATGAGAAAGGCCACGTGGCTGCAGGACTTGCTAGCTGCAGTGAAAGGCGATAGAAAGCAGTTCAAAGTGAAGGTGAACAATCCTAACGGCAAGTAAGGCTTTCATTGCTAAAGGCCCTCCCTGCTCATCCAACAACAAGACTCAGAATGTTCGACTGTATGTATGACACAGGAGTCTAGAGCTGCGAGGTGTAACGGCTGGAGATGACGGCAACAGTACTTAGATGGTCAATAAAGGCGGCTTGGGAATGGCTCCGGTATCGAGATTTGAAGACAAGCAAAGATATATGAAGAGGAACTGTAATAAGCGAAATTTTGAACGTTGTGACAGTTGTTGAATTAGGAAACGTTCAAAAAGTAAGTTGTCTCCTGGCCTTAACAACATCAGGGAACGACCGAAAACATTACCTTGATGCACATGATCTGCTTAAGAAGAAAGTGAATAGCTGTGAAGTTGCTGTTGGCAATATAGGCCGGCCAAATCTTTTCAAGTGCCATTGAATCGAAACGGGTAAGGGGAGCGACAGGACATTTGCAAGAGTTGTGCTGCTTGCTTGAGGTGGACTGGAGCAATGTCAGCTTCAGGTCCGACTGAGAGAACCTAAGTCTATCCCCAGGCATTCCATCGCAACGTCTCTCTTCCTATCTCTTATCTGATCAGTAATGCTAGATGGATGTTACATTAGACAAGACCTGGCTTTCACCCAGCAGTTGCTGTCACGCAAGGCTTCCCCTCCCCACTGCCACTAGTAGAGTTCACAGCGCAGAAAAGAGCAGCGCTACTCTCTAAGTGACTTGTAGTACTGTAGACTGCAAGATTAGCTCGCTTAATTTTTTGCAAACGGAGATTATTTGATTACAGCTGGCACAGGCCTTCCTACTTTCACAACTACTGCTGCCCAAGCTGCACATCATTTCTGAACAAGCATTTCGGAACCACAGCAGCAACAGCAACAGATCATCCCCAAGGCGCGTAGGCTAACTCCGAAAGTATTACGGATTTGCTAAATATGCGGCAGTCCCACAAGATCATGGCCACTGAAGGCGTCTCTCTCCTAGCGTTTCTAACGAGACATGGACGTGAGAACTTTCCTGAGGCTTTTGACCTTGTTGCAAACCCGAGCATCTGTTTTGAGCGAAAGACCCTGAATAATGGCAATACGATCTCAGTGGCTAGTATTGGCACATACGACCCGTACAGGAATACTTCTGGGCAAGGGACATTGTGGGCCCACTACGACGGTAAGGAAGTACGGTACTTCTACGACAAGCCTTCCAGGGGTGCTATTGAGGTGGACACATCGCTGCTATTCCCAGGCAGTGGCACGAGCCGATATCGAGACGGCGTGGCTCCATTCGACAGGGTTGCTCCCTCCAAGTGGCCACCTGAAGGCAAGGCAAGAGCGCTCGCCCGCAAATCGGCTCGCAAAATGCTCGATTCACTCGTGCGTTTTGCACACATCCTGGCTGGCTATTCCGATAGTCCCGTCGGCAAGGCCGAGACATTGGAGCAACTCCGCGAACTGTGCGAATACCTTCTCAATATCGAGACCAATAAGTCAACTGGCATCAAGCGAAGTGCTGACGATATGGACGGTGTATCGAATCACGGCAAAATCTCTAGTACGTTGTTGGATATTGCTGTCATGGTTATCGTCTATTCATTAACATCACTCTCAGAGACGCCACGAACTACGGATGGCACGGGCCTACGGACGATGCATGGACATGCCGTGCAAAACTTGGCCTCCAATACGGGTCTTTATCGTAAGAGCTCTCGATCAACCTTTGAGCCGCACTTGTTCTGACGATTCCCAGACGTGAGAGCCACATTCAATTCCCTGAGCATGGAACCCGACCAGACGATGGTGCCGCGCCATGAAGACTCGTCGCTCGATATGATCGGAGATAGGCCTCAAGGTAATCTTTCACTCTCTTTCAGAAAATTCCATAAACTTACACTTCCAGGCTTTCCTGAGCGCACAAGGTATGGACGCGCCTCACAGTTACCGTCTGCTGAAGAAATTGGCGTGGATCGCCATGCACTCGTCGAGATACTCCACAACCAACTGGATGACCAGGTGAAAGGACATCAGGAGTTGAAAGACCTCGTACTCTCAATTTGCGAGTCTGAGGCGGAAAACACAGCCATGCTCGAGGCGACGAACAGGAGTCTGTCAGAACGGGTTCAAGCACTGGAGTCCCAGCTTGCCCAAGCCAAGGCTACTGACCACGAGATTCACGACAAATCGTTCCAGAAAGAAAAAGAGTATCTCAGAAAAATCAAAGGCAAGATTGAAGAGATCGAGCGGCTGGAGGCACAACTTGGGGAGGAAAAGATGAACGCATTGAAAAGGGACAAGATGGACCTCGAAGCAAGCGACAAGATCTTGGAGGCGAACAAGAAGCTTCTGGTCGAGGCTACCAAGAATGCCGAGTTGCGCGAAGATTATCAAAAGGTTCAGCAGGAACTTGAGGCCCTCAAGGCTATTCGTCATGCAAGTCGCCGTGCTTGAGTAAGAGACAAGGAGGCTGGGAGGACAGTGACATTGCGGCAGCGACCCTGTGTCTGTTCTCTGCTGTCAAGCTATCGGACCGTCTGACTCCAGACTCGAGAGACACGTAAGACTAGAGAGACATGTCAATGGAGGATACAAAATAACTATCAGACGTGATCACAGTGAATGTGGTGAAGTCAATCCGAATCCGCCTTCCATAAAAAGCTATGAATGAC
Source organism: Stagonosporopsis tanaceti (assembly GCA_000812845.1). NCBI lineage: Eukaryota > Fungi > Ascomycota > Dothideomycetes > Pleosporales > Didymellaceae > Stagonosporopsis > Stagonosporopsis tanaceti. The sequence continues at coordinate 16,413 of JUDZ01009694.1, forward strand.
GTCGCGCGAACTCAAGCCGAGGTCCCGCAGCTTCACGGTCCCGCTCACAGCGATAGCAACTTAGCGCAAGCTTGATTGAACATCACACCAGCAATCCACCATGCTCCCGTCGCTGCAGCCCTCACGGCCAAAGGTACGTCCCTTTTCTAAAAAAAAACTCGATCCTTATACTAACACCACTGCAGCTCCCTCAGCACCCCGCACAGTCCAACCCCATCCACCAACAGCGGCGCACAACCCACGACCACCCGCAATCTCCCCTTCACCAAAAAGCCTCTCAGAAGCCCAGATCGCAAATCGAAGCCATGCCACCCAACCGTACTTCGCCTCCGCTCCCTGCACAAAGCTTCTATGACGCGGCGACACGCCACCCAGTCTTCTTCACAAGTAATCTGAGGAAACCGCCGTTTCCGATTCCACAGATGCCGGCGCATGGGTGGAGTCCAGTCGCGAACGGGTATGTGCAGGAGAGAGCGGGGGGCAGAGGCGGGGCGGGGACGAAGCTATGAAGAGAGCGGGCGCGATATGCGCGATGACATGAATGATAGTGGTCTTTTGGACTGATGACTGTTGTGACTACGAAAGACAGGGTTCAAGCTCTGCTAGGGTTGCAGGTTTTCTGCTGGATTTAGTGCAACTCCCTCAACTCGGCTGTAAAGATGCTTCCTGGCACGGGGCTCACTGCTATGGATCGATGCCGTGGCCCACGTGGAGCCCGGATCGCCGTACCCGTACGTGTGTTGAGGAAGTTGCAGCTTTGTTGCAGCAGATTAGTACTGTTGAGCACTTATTCTAGCTCCTGCGATCCGCGAAGAGACTTCAGGCTAACGAGCAGTGGTGCTCGAGGATATTATGTAAAACTGGTCGGACCCAGAAGGGAATGGTTTCGCGATGTCGCTCATGTCGTGATTGTAGGAGTGAAATTAAGAGGTGGGGATAAGAGTTGTATCGACGTTGACGTTACATTGCCTCTTGTTTAATTTCTGTGAAAGTGGCGGCTTGTCCATTGTTTCTCTATTATCAAACCTGTTTTCTAGCCGCTGTGGTACCTGCTCCGGCTGATTGGCCAGCACTACCACTGCGCGATATTATCACCGTAAGCAACTCCTTCTCAGTCTTCTCAACCACTGAGCCAGCACAACATCGTCGAAAATCTGGAAATGAGTCGCTTTCCAATGACGCCTGACTCCAAGCTGTGTGCGGACTGTGCGAAGGTCCCCTGGGGTCTGCTTCTCGATGGACGTAACCCATTACATGACATGGTTGGCAAGGGTTCCGCAGAATGTGACTCCTGCCAGATCCTCCGCGAAAGGTGGGTTAAATGTCCTCAAAAGACTTACTCTGTCTCTTGAAGGCATTTGACAAGCTACAGAGATTTTCCGCAATATTCCAACAGCAAGATCCACTTTACTGCGGCTGGGCAAGCTCTGACTGAAAGAATCGGGGTCATGGTGACGCAAAAAGTAAACGAACTACGGATGGACGCGTGCTTACTATGTACGGAAAGAACCATCTTTTGAGTTTAATGGCGCAGACATGAAATCGAAGGGAGGGTCTACAAGACTTTCTGGACACGAAGAGAAGATGACGCTTCGATCTTGCTACGGACCTGGATATCTGGAATGTGAGTGGCAATCACTCAAGCGGGCATAGGACATGTGGTAGAGCCTGATGGATGGTACGTAAGGACTGGATTGCAGTGCTGAGACATCGCCTTTAGTAGACAAAGACGTCGAGCAAATCATATATCTTTGACCACGAGGATTGTCCAGTAGGTTCCTTTTTCGCTGCGGAAGCGTTGAACCGAAAGAGCTTGAGTGTCAGCTGATCCTCATCGCAACCACAAGTTGTTACTGGTCATCACTTCTTGTCTTCAGCGGCAGCATACTAAAGTGCATGATAGAGCGGATGTATGAATTACATCTCAGCCATCTTCTAGAGCCGGAAAAGTCCGAGAAAACTAAAAGGTTTTGTAAGAAGTGACCTCAGCACCTCACAGGACATGTTCAGGCGGAGGACGATGGGCCCGAGCGTTGTCCCCACTTTAATTGTTAGCTTCCGTACTTCGTAGCTCGCATGTCGAAGCCTCACGACTCACCACCACATTGTTACATAACCTTTAAAACCACGAAATCTGCCTGCGCATGACGAAAGATCCATAAATACAGTAATCGGACTGGCGCTCATCGGCCTCAGGATCTCATTCCTCGCACATCGCAAATCCCAACTTGCACCTCCATCACCAACATGGCCGAATCTGCAGGCATGCCATTCGGACAGACCCTCCTACAGCGCGCCTTCTCCCCAGACACCGCCGCATCCATCTACACCGACCGCATCTCCAAACGACCCCTCCCAATCCGCGCGACCTCTCCAAAGCCCTCCGCACGCGCAGTCCGCCGCCGCGCTCTAACCGAGCGCAAAGAGCGCACCCGCGCACGCACCACAAAACCGCGTCCCCTCTCTGCCGCCCAGAAGCGCAAACTGAACCTCACCGAGATCCCAAAGTCCCAGCAGAAATACGCCATCTACGAGCCTCTGCACACTCTGTGGGAAGGGTACATCCGCGACATCCTCGGTCTCTCGGACGCGAACGCGAATGCGAAGAACTACGTCACGCCCGCGTCCGCGGGGCAGATGCTCGCGAGTGCTGATATGCACGGCGCGCAGCTGTCTGTGGTGCGCAGTCGGTGCGTGAGCCGTGTGGGGCTGCAGGGGATTGTGGTGAGGGATACGCGGTATACGTTTGAGATTGTAACAAAAGGGGATACAGTCAAGAGCGTGCCGAAGGAGCATACGGTGTTTCGGTTTGAGGTACCTGTGCGGAGCAAGAAAGAAGGCGGAGAGGAGGCAAAACCGCTGGTCTTTGAGATTTTGGGCGAGATGTTTCAGACGAGGGCGCCGGAACGGGCGAATCGGAAGTTTAGGCTGCATTATCAGCCGGATCTGTGAGGGGTGGTTGAGCGGATAATGTTACTAATCTCGATCTGCTGGCGCTTCTGGAATGAAGAGGAGGGCGTATTCAGGCGCGTAGCGAGCATTGAAGAGATGGTGGAAAGCCACGGAACGAAGGTATCACGACACATCTCCTGGGTTGAAGAGGCACATCGACATCATCAAGCGCTGATCTGATCTCGAAGTATTGCCTAAGACCTCTTGGCAAACAATCTATACAAGTAGCACAGGCGGCACAGTGCGGTGCTTTTGAGGGAAGAACACCAAAGCGAAAAGATACAAGACACCGCACAGCGTGGAGACTAGTGTCTCGCGACTACCCGAGTATCAATAGCAAGCGCTGTAGGCTCGGGCTTCTAATCCAGCTTGTACGACTTTGCGCCCTTGCCAAAGAGGAGATGCGGTTTCCGCTGCGCAAGATTGAGGATTGTCTGCGCGAAGACAGAGTTCGCCCACGCGAACCAAGGGCCTGCACGCAAGCGTCAGCTACTTACACACACACACGTATATAGTAAATGAAAGGAGACGGGAAAACTTACGCGTGTAATCCCTCGCAGCATCAACATGAATGCTCTCATGAATCAGCCCATTCCGACTAACATTCTTCACCGCATCCAACAACCCTACAATCTCCTCATCGTCGTCGCTCGTCATCGCCTGCACGAGCACACTCATCGGCCACGCATGCTGCAGCCCGATATGCGGCCCGCCAATCCCTGTGAACCCTTTGCCGGACAGGAAATACGGGTTCCCCTGCTTCGCGAGGATCATGCGGCGGGTGTTCTTGTACACCTCGTCGTCCGCGCTGACGAAGCCCAGCAGAGGCAGTGCGAGCAATGAAGGTAGGTTCGCATCGTCCATGAGGATGCTGGACCCGTACCCATCGACTTCAAACGCGAAAACGCGGCCGTATTTCGCGTGTTGCACGACACCGTGCTCCCAGACGCCCTTGCTGATCTTGTCCGACCACACAGACAGCTGCTCAGCGATGTTTTTCTTGCCCGCCTTGAGTAGGATTGCGGCCGTGCGCTGTAGCTCCACGCTCATCATTGCGTTGCTGGGGATCAGGAAGCCGAGGATCGTCGCGTCGTCGCTGGGGCGGAAGGCCGAGCGCACGAGTCCTGTGCTGGACGCGAGGGGGTTACCGACGCCGCTGAGGGCCAGGGTCTCGGTGCCGATTTCTGTGCGGCGCTGGAAGGTGTATGTGTTCTTGGTGTAGACACCGGTGGTCGGGTTGAAGGTGGGTTGGGATTGCTCGTCGAGGACGGTGAGGACCGTGTCGAGTGCTTGTAGCCAGCGCCCGTTTATGAAGGCGGTTGAGCCGGTGTGATTGTGAAACTGGTTGGAGAGAGAGAGGAAGTGGGCGAGTGAGTCGAGCTCATACTTGCATTCGAAGACGAAGGAGGCTTCGTACTCGGGGTGCACAACATCAGCTTGGTCCTGGAACGTTGGGCTGAGATTACTCGGTGCAGGTGGCTGGAAGGCGTTGCAGTATGGCGAGCCGATAACATACTCGGCTTGAGTGTTGATGGCTCCCTGAATGAGCTTGAAGATCTCCTTGTCTTTCTTGGCCAGTGGTTGATACTGCTGCAGCTGGTTTGTAGAGTCGCGCAACCACTCGGCGTTGATGTCGCCAGTGACAATGAAACTTTGTGGCCCAGTCCACGCACCTTTCTCCCAACTTCTTAAGCCGTGCTTGTGAGGTGGAGTGCTATCAACATGCCAGCGGACCGTGGTGTCTAGTGTGTTTGGGAAGGCATTCTCAAAAAGACGAGCTAGATCCTTGTCTACCAGGTTGTCGCTCATGTATTCAATTACCTTTTCGACAAGAGGCGATTCGAAAGTACGGCAGTATTTCGAGGGTCTCTGGAATGGTAGCTCGAGCGGGCCTTCACTGTACGGTGGACTAGACGGTGTTAACGCGAGAGTCGTCACACAGCTAAGGTGAGACATACTGAGGCCGCATGGAGTATTGCTTGTAGTCTGGACATGCTGCGCGATACTTGTTGGGATCAATAGCATCGTGGAGAGGTTCTTGATCTAAATCTCCGTAGCTGGCAGTCGCGAGACCAGGGTATAGTACAGCTCCTAACGATAATGGGAAAACTAGTGACTTCATGGCGAGAAACAGGTGCTCGATCTTGAGAGGAACTAGAGTGAACGCGAGGGTATATGACGACGGGCGCTTGCAAGCTAAGGACTACGGAATGTGGAAGACAGCGCGGTGGCAATGAACGTAGCTTGGCGAAAAAAAGACTCGGGATAACATGAAACAATCACTAATAGTACTCGCTTCTGCTCTGCGCCTGGAGTGGTGATGGATTGTAGAAAGTAGAAAGAGGCTCGACAGCTTCCCCGCGGTCGACAAGTGGCTTTCACGGAGGTGAGGGCGCTCGGCCAATCAGGTGAGCGATCGCCCGACGTCGCAACTTCGAACTCCAGCCTCAGACCTCCCAGCTTCTCCACACCGTCCACTAAACACAGCTTGCAGTCCAGTGCAGCAGCATTCTGTTGAAATTCTACAGTTACTAACTCACGTGATAATAGTGAAAGAATAGACATCAGCCGGCCTCTCCAATCCCCTCTCGCGGCGCACGCCTCCATCCATACCTGGAGTCAAGTTCCCCAGTCATGTTGTCGCTGCCAGGCCTCAATTTGGCCGCGCCGCCCACCGAGACGCTCAGTGCACCGACCTCATCTGTCACAAGAGAACAAGATCTGCCTGCAAACACAGAATACCGCTTCGAAGTCAGCTTCTCGCGCACCCTCACTGTCCGTCTACGATCTGGCACCGCTGAGTACTTCGGCACCGAGCTCGCACCCTCCACCACATACAGCTTCCAGGGCACCAAGGGCGCAATATACACATGGCATGGCTGCAAGCTCGAGCTCGGTGGTGAGGTCGAGTCCGATTACGTCGCCGAAGAGACGCCCATGATGAGCCTCGCAAACCTTCACTTCGCGCTGGAGCTGCTGCGCGACAAGAGCGCGGCCAGCAACGGTGTCGAAATGGGTCCACGTGTGCTGGTGGTTGGTGCAGAGAACTCAGGCAAGACCGCCCTCGTCAAAACCCTCACTTCCTACGCCGTCAAAAGCGGGCGACAGCCCATGGTTATCAACCTCGACCCGCGCCAGGGCATGCTGAGCGTACCCGGCTCCTTCTCCGCCGCCGCTTTCTCCTCCATCGTCGACATCGAGGAAGGATGGGGCAGCAGTCCCATCTCCGGCCCCAGCCCGATTCCTGTTAAGATGCCCCTGGTGTACCACTACGGACTGCAGGACCCGGAGGAAGGGAAACTGTTCAAGCCGCTGGTCACACGGATGGCGCTTGCGGTGACGAGCCGGCTGGAGGAGGACAGAGCGAGCAGGTTGGCGGGCTTCGTTATTGATAGCTCAGGTGCCGTCAGCGCGGGGAAGGGCGGGGTGTATGAGAACATAGAGCATATTGTTTCTGAGTTTTCCGGTGCGTGTGATGTGATATATCGACCTGCCTCTTCCCTCTTCATTTTACTTACCCAGCACTCCTCCCAAACACACCTGTTCCTCCTCTCAGTTTCGCCTCCCCCAACTCTTTTACCCTCGCGTCTGCAGAACCTCAACTAACATAACCCCCAGTCAACATCCTGCTCACCCTCGGCTCCGAGCGTCTCTACTCCGACCTCTCACGAAAATTCTCCTCGCGCCCCGACGAACCCGTCTCCGTGCTGCGCATCGACAAATCCGGCGGCTGCGTCGACCTGAGCCCGGACTACATGAAAGCATTGCGGCACGCGCAGATACGGCAATACTTCTTCGGCCACGGCGAAGACGCGCTGGCGCCCAGCAGTATGACCGCGGACTACGGCGACTTGAATATCTTCAGGATTATTGAAGGTATGTAGCTCTTTTAAATTTGTCCTTTGACTAGGACGACGACTAATCAACCCAGATAACTCCTTCCGCCCCGAAACTGAGCTCTATGAACGTGTCGCCCCTTCTGCGGCGCTGACGAATAAACTCCTGGCCATCACGACTGCGAGTCCGAATGATAGGCACGAAGTCATCAGGGATAGTAGTGTGAGGGGGTATGTGTATGTGGCTGATGTGGATGAGGCGAAGAGGAAGGTCAGGTTGCTGAGTCCGCAGCCGGGGCATCTGCCGGGGAGTGCGATGGTGTTGGGGAGTTGGCCTGAGGATGTTGCTGGGTTAGTTAGTTGAGGTGGGGAGGAAAGCTAGTGGGCGGGACGTGGCGCGGTGTGTGCTAAAAAAGATGTATTGAAGAGATCAGTCTTGTGATCCTCCTTTCTGGAGCTCATGTGTGTATGGATAACTCGTGTCATCTTGCTGTCCCGTTAGGGTCCTTCTGCACTTGCCCCCTCATCAAGCACTCGCTTCAAGCTCAGTCATTCGTGGTCACCTTTTCCACCTTTTCTTTCAATTCCTTGTACTTCGACTTCCACTCTCCAAGCTCAATCTCTGCATCTTGAACCCGCTTCCTCTGTTCGGCGAGATGCGCTTCGAGCTCATCGTTCTGTTTCTCTAAAGCTTCTTTCTCGCGAGCCCACTCTGCCTCCTTCTCCTTCTCGCAGATTTCCATGAGATTCTCAAAGGCCACTTGGAGCTGCTGCGATGATCGTCTAGCTGGAGTACTGCCATTTGGACTATCGTGCTCAAGCTTTACGCGCTTGCGGGCGGCTAAGTTATGCATTAGTGATTTTCTCCAGAAGGGGGTCATTGGCTTGCATTCCGTACGAGCAATAGCCGCGACATTGTTTTGTACGCTGGAAGCTCGCTTGAACCCTTGGAAACCGAGCTCAGAAAGCCTTCGAGAAACCTTAAGGTGTAACGGAAGTTGTGCGACTTCTGGTGGCGTCGGCGAGGCTCTGATCAGGTTTTGTCTAATGCTCGCATCCACAGGCTCGATCGGCAACTGTACAACACCGTTTTCTGTAATCTTGTCGGAGTGCATAAGTATGCACAGCGCCTTGAACTCCGAAAGCTGATCCGTCTTGTCCGGATTCTCGATGCTGGGGATATGTCCTGCGACCAGAAACATGACATGCACAAGCAAGTCGACCGTGGCCCTCGGCGAACCAAGCATCGACCTGTACTCCTCGCTCTGCATGCTAGAGAATACGCGCACAAAGGGTCCTTGATGCCAGATCATCGACTCTTCCGGCTCGAAACTTGGCTCAGTAGCTGTGAGAGGCCCTCCCAGCCCTTCTTCCAAGTAACGCACATGAGTGCCGTCGGAATGTGCCAACAGTCTGCCCGAAGACTTGGAGGCGATATGTAAGACTAAAGCGTAGGTTGCTTCGCCGCCATCAACACAAAAGCGGCTATACTCGAAGTTATATCCTTTCTCGTTGGTAATGATCTCGAATCCAGGTCGAAACTCCTTGCGGATATAGCCCTCGAGATCCTCAAGAGTATACTTATCTTTGATATCCATAGCGAGAGACACACAAGCTAAAGTGTGGGGCGTGATACTGGTGACACGTACTCTAGCAATATCAGTGAATGCGCTTTGATCCGAGATATGAGATGTAAAATGTACCTTGGTATATATAACGTTGTGAGGAACCGATTTGATCAGTGAGTAAGGGAGAAAAGGTGGGAGGGCGACATTGAGCTGCACGAATAGTCTGCGAGCGACACAAACGATCGCCAATCATTTGCTATGACAACAACACAAGTGCACCGCGCTAAGACGCGCTTGTGGGTAGCGGAAAGGTGCTAACGGTCAAGGTGAAGATCAACAACAAAACAGATCAATGATACTCTCCAGATTGAAGTGATACGTGCGCATAATCTGTGCCTTCACACTTGACAGTTTGCTGCATGTCTGCAATCTGTTCCGCCGGTGTACTATTCAGTTGTCGTACTTCCACATCTTTCTCTTTCCTGCTCGTGAATCGTTCGGTTCCGCCTGCGTCTCTTCCAAGCGACACTTCAAGGTCTCGCAATTGAACTCCCATCTATGAAATCCTGCCAAATACCCTGACTATAGGTGCTTCCAACTTCCGCGCCCTGTCAGTTGCTGTGTGCGTAGCTCCTTATACTTAGATTTCCATTTTCTGGTCTCTCTCAATTGTTGCGAATACATCCGTTCAGACCGAATCTGACTGTTGTCACGGACTCTGGTATTCAAGGAAGGTCCAACCGATCTCAAACTCCAGAGCGAACGTTCGAGCTGAACATATGTGTCCTGTCTCCTTTGCGTAATCTCAGTATCCATGGCGCTGATCTTGACCTCTCGTCGTGCAAGCTGAGCTTCGAGACCTTGAATCCTTACTCGGGCTGTAGTGTTCTCTCGCTTTATCTGCTCTATCTTCTTTTCCAGAAGCCCAATTTTAGTATCCCGCTCTGTAAGTTTGGATCTTAGGTGTCGATTTTCAGATCGGAGAGTCAAAGTATCTCTTTCAAACTGAGTGCGAACGTTCGCTTCATAAACATCGACATGTGCCTACAAGTTCTCTGTCAGTTTTGTTAGAAAGCGCTGGCTAGTCTAGACTGACAGAAAGGATCGAGCGTGGGCCGCGATTGGAAGCCGTGTTGCGGCTTATACGGCTGCTGCGTGTTGTCCGACGAACGGGATGAATAGTAGACTCATGATCGGTCCTGCGTCCTTGAGACACATGATCATCTAGCATGTCTGCGCTGCGCTGGAGTCTTGCTTGACGAGCAAGATTGCTTGCTTCAATTGCTTCACATTCTTCGATAAGAGCGATACTGGCAGCCCTGGAACGGTTCGTCTCCTTTGAATAATTTTTACATGCAGCCTTGAAGTTCGAAAGCAAATCTGGATTGGATAGGTTGAACGTTCGCTCGAGGCGACCAGTAAGTAGGAAGAGGAAGTGAATGGCGGCTTCGACGGTATCCCGCTCAACTCTACGAGCGGGCGACATGCCGTTCGGGCGTGGGTCTGAAGATGCCTTGTATGCCCCCATGGCCTTAAAGGGAGGGTCATAGTATATCTTGCTGGTGTGTATGTCCTGGGTGAGGGGAACGACTTTCCTGCCCCCACCATGGAAGTAACGTATGCAGGTGCCTGTTGCTAACGCCCAGACTGACGGTCCTCCGCTCTTTCGTGCATAGTGTCCAACGAGCAGCATTTGGACAGCTCGGGCGCGACCATTCGTATCAATGAAACTCTTATCCTCGAACCTGTATGCGTCCGTGTCGGCGATGGCATTGTAGTCGCTTGGAAACTTTTGCTGTGCGAAGCGAGTAAAGTCACCAACGACATACTCCTTTCTGGAGACCATATTAGAGATTGTCGGCATGTTGTCTGGCCCACAGGTTTCGAGGGAAGGACGAAGCTGTCGGCGTAGAAGCTTTTGGTGCCAGCGCTCGGACGTTAAAACTAGTGTATTTTGGCACTAAGTTGCTGGTGAAGGTGAAGTGAGGGCGCTTGAACGTGTTCACAATCGCGTAAACTATTTAAACAACTCCCGTGGGCGCTATCTTAGAATCCGCTGACTCTGCTCTTGCCTTTCTTCTTCTGCTTCTTCTTATCAGGACGACCGCCAAACCTTCCGGGCTCGACCTGACTCTGCGGCACCATGCTGTTCACACCACCGAACCCGCCAAGACCACCTGCCTGACCGTACCCTTGACCTGTTATCTGGCTTGATGTTGGAATCTGACTGCTGGCTGCCATACCACCTAACATTGGACCTGGTGAACTTCGTGGCACTGCCGGTTGCGAGAACATGGGCTGGCTGCTTGTCTGGGTCTTTGTTCGCATCAACTCATCTTCGCGCCGCTGACGCTTGTCCCTTCGCTCTTTTCTCTTGCGCTCCCTCTCACGCAGTTCTTGACTCTCTTCGTCTGGCGCGTCTGGTCGCAAATTCTGTTCTGTAGCCTCCCAGTCGTACTCCGTAGGATCCGTCCCGGGTTGCCAGTGCGACAGCAATTCCGACACACTTGGTGGAAGGACGGTTGGTGTCATTGGCGCGTCGTCTATAACAGTGAGATGCTTCCTCAAACGAGACAGAGGGTCGCTCAGGGTGGGCTGCACAAAGTCTGGAAATAACGGCGATGATGGTGGCATCGAGGACTGTGGCGGCGTGGGCAGTGATGGAGGCAGCAGATCCGCCGGCTTCGAAGGCAGAATAGGAAGTGATAGTGCCTGGCCTGTACGAATGGCGGACAGTTTCTCTCCTCTATGTTGTAGATACGTGCTAGCCATTGTGACTTCGGCAGCAATGCGACGAGCCAAGCGTTCCTTTGCCTGTCGGACAGGGACGGGAACTTCTGCCGGCAGCGATGCAATCCAATCCTGGAGCACAGTATCGTATAAATCTGCGATAGAACTCTGCTCGGTCGCGGGGAAATGCAGAACATGGGCTGCTGCAATGGGACATAGCGTGTATGTACTTTGAGGATTATCGTCTGCGAAAAGCTGATCCACCTTCGCAGAGCCTTCGTCGACGTCAGACACGTGGATGTTATCCAGCGATTCCATGCTATGTGACGTTAGCATGTCAGATGCTACTACTGGAATATCGACCTACATGTGTCTTGGCTGAGCGTTATCTGACTCCCCCTTCATCATTTGTTGCAACTGATCTGTGAGAGCGTCCAGCGATATGTCTGCTTCAGCATGGTAATTAAGAAGCGCGCTATACAGATCCATGTGATTCGCCGTTGCCCTCATAGCAAGTCGATCTCGAAGGGGGATTATCCGCGGTATCTGGCTTTGCAACTTCAAGTCAGGTTCGGCGTCCCAGTCAGGGCCATTGGGCTCCACGAGGTCTTCCATCTCGTCGATGTCATTCCTTGCATCGAGAGAATGTTTAGCAACAACAATTCTTCTCCATACGAGTGGCTCAGACTGTGAGACGTATTGTGAGGAGAGCACCACAGTCTGGTAGACACTCATATCTGCTAGCATGATAGTGAGTTGGTAGAAAGGCACTGCTGTTTCAAGACACAGCTGCGCAGTGGCGTTCTTTGGTCTGTGCTCCGGCACAACTTTGGTCCCGTACTGGAGCGACTGTAGATGCATCTCGCTTACACTTGCGGTGGTAGGCAAGTCGAGACTTAGAAGGGCTGGATCGGTAGCAAAGACGAAATTTGCAGACGGCGAGGGGTCATCTTGGAGTCGATAGACCTGTACAACCTTGTTCATGCGGGATGTCAAGAATAGGTACATCGTCGATTCCAACGCTTGGACGTGCATTCGCAAAGTGATGTCTTCATCTCCTCGGTAGTGTCTTCGAGACAAGAGAACAGTCGCACCAGCTTCGCCAGCCGTGTTGTCGACTGCTGAATCGGACGTAGTCACAGCTATCAAGAAAACCCTCGTGGAAGTGAGAATGAAGAAGCGATTCTTGTGTTGGGGTTGCTGCTTGATGTCAAGGATCCAGTCAGAAGAGCGCGTCGGTATTACAGTTGGAGCCTCGAGGTATTCGAAAGCCTCTCCTTTGAGACTGACCACGCTAAGGTGACGCCGATTGCATAGAATAAGTGTGTTGCTGTCTCCCGCCCACAGCAATCTCGCCCAGCCGTCTCCATCGTCCGTTTTCTCGACTTCTTCCAGGATGTTGCCTGCAACCATGCGTGTGACACTGTACTCCTCCCTCTTTGCTCTCCTCTCGATTTGCCAAAGGCTCCATCGATAGGTCTGATCGACGATACCGAACTGGAACTGGTATTCGGGGTTGAAAGCTATGTCAGCATGTGGCGAACCTCCAGTCTGCTCGAGATTGAGGTGATGTATCGGTCGTGCGGAGAGGAGCGACGGTGGTAGGTCGTAGTAAAGTGACGGGTTGGCTGCTCGGCGTCCTCGATGGTATGAAGGTCGAAATAGTACTGTCTTCGAGGGTAGACGCACGGCCAGAAAGCTGTTGCTGTTCTCTGTTTGCGCAAAGCAGATTTGCTGGATGGGAGCCGCATCCTCGTTCCAATAACCACTGTCTACAATCCTAAAAGAAGGACCGTCCAGCCACACAGACTTGTCGCCTTTCCAGCCCTGTCTCTGCTGCCCTAGGGGTGCCAAACGTAGGATGCTTCCAGATGGGCCTGTCGGTAATGCAGCGATTCGTTTCGGCCGGACGAATTTCTTCAGAAAGACGGTGCCATAAGACAAAAGGTCGCCCACGTGGGGATCGAAGGTCGATGTCGCACAGTGGATGGCTTCAGATACTGCATTGAGCTCTGGCAGGAGATTTGCAGCCGGAACAAGCTGCGTGTGATTCTGCGTGAGCAGTTTGACGTCTTTGCGTGTGCTGGTCGCATTCTTGTTGATCTTCATGGGTGAAAAGCTTGTTGCCGCAGGTATCGCAAGCTGCCACTCGGCGACCCGTTTCAAAGCATTTGGAGTCGGCTGTCTGGAGGTGTTCCAATCACGGTCATCCAGATCGTAATTCGAAAGTCCAGGCCGGCCATAGTTCAGATCATGGAGCGGAGTGTCAGCCATTTGGACTGAGGTAAGGTTTGCGATCCGAGATAGTATGCGGCGATCGAATCATGCTTTGAGCACTCCTTGACTATTGTGGCTTTGGGTGAGGTGAACGCAAGACGTGCTTCGCGGAACGGAACGCGTAGGTGAAGAAGAGGTGCATTGTTCATGTGGGGCCGAGTGGAAAAATCGCGCTAGGATTCGCGCGCACGTGCACGCCGCCCGCGCTCCTTCTGCGCTAGGGCGGCGGTTTGTTTACCGAGCAACCATCCCAAAACAACGACCGTCAACCTATCTTGAGCCGCATCAGACGTTCTCAGCGGCACCAGAAGGTCCAAACGCACAGCAAATATTGCGACAGACTACGTTCATCATGACGACCTTCGAGCCTTCCCTTAGCAGCTCAATGCGCGCTTCCCACGACGTGCCTTCGATGGCAGATCAACTGCCCAGCATCAATTTCGGCTTTGACGACTTGCGCAGCCGCATGAACCAGTTCACAACACGATTTGACGCATTTATCGAGAATGGGCGAAGGAGAGTCTTGGAAGAGAGGAATCAGTTCCGCATGAATGTTGCAGAGCTGCATGGTATGTTTTACCTATGGCGTGGCACCCAATAGCAAAACCTAACGAATTTTGCAGAGGACCAACGCATGAAGAAGCGCGACATTGAAATTCTCGATCTCAAGCAGAATCAGCACAGCCAAAACATCGCCAAAGAGTCGCAAGAGAAGGCCGAGATGCAAGAAGCAATTAGTGGCCTCACACAACAGCGTGACGAGCGCTTGACCCACCGCGACACCCTTCGCTCCCAGATCAACGAAATCCAAAAGACCATCTCTGCGCGCAGAGAAGCACAACTCAAACACCGCCGCTACCTTGACGGCCAATCGCGTTACAATGAACCCGAGCTGGATTTCTGGGAGAACTACCTCGGTCTTAGAATCGAGGGCTTGGGCAAGGATGACAGGTTGAAGTTTGTCTACACAAATGTTGATGAGCGCGAATGGGACCGTGAGGCCTGGTTCGAGCTCGACACATCAGAGCGCGACTACAGGGTACTTGAGATCCGGCCAAAGGCCGAGCGAGAGGAGGTGGATCGAGTGGTAGAGCGACTGAACGAGACGCGCGACCTCGCAGGGTTTCTGAAAGGCATGCGAGAGCTTTTCGTGGAGGCGTGTAAATAAGCAGACTGTTACGACTTTGATATAATGCGGCGTTCGGGACTCGTTGGATAGCTTCGATCAATACCCAGTTCTCTTTCATTCGATCTTCATCTCCGCCCATTCTTAACCTTGTAAAACTCTGGCGCATACTCCGTCAGCCAGTCCATGTCCACACTTGAGAGGTCACGAATGTAGATCTTATCCCTCGTCGACAAGATCTCCGTGTAGATGACCCAGTCCGCCTTGCGATGGAAGAACACCGAACTAGGATGCGCCCATAACGTCGTCTTCCCATCAACCGTCGTAAAACTCCCATCACTCTTGAACCGCGCAACATGCGCAAAGAAGCCTGTAGTAAGACACCTTCTCACGCGCTCCGCCAACGGCTTACCACCCACGCGCAGCACATCCGGAGCACCGAGCGGGCTCTCCTTGACACCGAAGCGGTCGAGATACGCAGCGAGCTGCTTCCTCACACTCACCGCCTTGACCATCGACTTGTGGTTCAGACAATTCTCGCGACACCACTGTACATCCTTCCCCGCGCGCTCAAACGCGGTGAACACGTTGTACAGCGTGAGGTGATCACCTTCTGCAACCGCGAACCGCCGCCGTGCTTTCTCAAGCTGAGCTTTGTTGTCGTTGTGGCTGACGAACGCGTTACCTTGCAGCGTCATCATGGCTGCGATGCTCAGCATCTCGCTCAGGCAGTTGAAATCAGGGCTCGCGGCGCTCAACAGGGCTTTTGCTAGCATAGGCTCGAGAGGGAGCTCGGCCATCCGCGTGCCCAGTGGTCTTGTGAGACGCGCATTCGTGTCTAGCGCGCCGAGGGAGTAGAGCAGGTCCAGGGCGCGCGTTATCAGCGCGGAAGGGGGCGGGGAGAGATAGTCGAAGCGCACGAGGTTTGTGATGCCGAGGTTGAGGAGCTGCAGGAGGACTGGGGCGAGGTTTGAGCGCTGTATTTCAGGGAAGGTGGCTTCTTCGAGCCCTTTGAAGGCGGCTTCGGTGTATAGTCTGAAGCATTTTCCGGGGCGTGTTCGCCCGGCGCGTCCGGAACGTTGGGTTGCGGAGGCGCGTGAGACGGGGACGACGTTGAGGTTCTCGATTCCTAGACGTGCGTCGTAGGCGCGCAATTTTACGTAGCCACTGTCCACAACATAGACAATGCCTTCAATGGTGACACTGGCTTCGGCGATGTTGGTGCTGAAGATTACCTTCCGCGTATTGGTAGGAGCTTTTTGGAAGACGAACATCTGCTCTTCTTCTGTGAGGCCAGCGTACAGTGGCAATGGCATGAGCTTTTGTTGTGTAGAAGGTAAATCTGCGATCCGATCGCTAAGGATGTCGATCGCGTCGTCGATCTCTTCTCGTCCAGTCAAGAAGACCAGTATATCTCCATCAGCCTCATTCCTGTGGATATCCATGATTGCCTCGACAGCTCTGTCGATGTAGTTGTTGGTAGGCTCAGACAGATATTGCACCTCGACCGGATGCGTCCGCCCTTGTATCCCCACAATCCTGCCGTACTCTTCCCTACTCTTTCCCCAGACCTTCTCCCCTTCTTCCGGTCTGAAAAAGTCCAGGAACCGCTCGGCTTCTAACGTCGCACTGCTGACCACCACTCTTAGATCTTCTCTCTTCCTCAGTACTTTCTTAAGCAAGCTGAGCAGTATATCGCTGCTCAGGCTTCTTTCATGTGCTTCGTCAACCATGATAACCGAATACCGCTTCAACAATGGGTCGACCAACATCTCCCTCAGCAACAACCCATCAGTGACAAACTTGATCTGCGTAGCTGCGCTGGTGACATCCATGAAGCGAAATGAGAAGCCGACTTTCTGTCCCACAGGCGTCCCAACCTCTTCTGCGACGCGATTTGCTACGCTTTGCGCTGCTATCCGACGAGGCTGGGTGACGGCAATTTGCGAACCAGAAGCACACCATCCCGCGCTAAGTAGATACTGTGGTATTTGTGTCGTCTTGCCAGATCCTGTCTCCCCCACAATGATGGTTACGGGATGCGTTTCGATGGTGTAGAGAAGTTGGTCTTTTAGTTGCGCGATTGGTAGGAGAGCCGGGGGTTTGTAAAGTTCGGGGATATTGAAGCCTCCATATTCCTCTTCCTCGGCCATGACTCAGCTTTATTTCTCCGGGTTGATGTTCGATGCTGGGTGATGATGAATGGTCGATAGCGATCGCAAAGAGGCTAGATAATCAAACTAACCAGTTACGGCGTTAGCGTTCAGCGCACTTCTCACGTTCCCTCCACATGTACTAACGATAGCTTCATCACTCGAGGCCAAACGATCAAGTTGTTAAAACTTTTTGTATTCTTTTGCCTCGCATATGTCAAGATTCCTGGAATAAATGACGTCAAACTTGTTGACTACTTAACGACTTCCTTCACCATTACTTGCCGTCGCGGCTGGTCATCACATAGTTCCATCAGGATCGCCATCATCTACCATTACCGTATACAGATGGAAGCCACGGCAGAACATATTGAATTCCGCTCGGATCCTGAATGTACAACCGATACTCCTGTTTCGTGTCGGGTTGAGTAAGACGTTCTTTGAGAGCGCGGCTTCGCTTACCTGGAAAAGCATCAGCAAGGGCTGTCAGTTCTCTGAAGCATATGTACTACGGTCTACGGCCAGACCAGCTCCAGCTTTTCCAGCTCAGCACCAATATGCAGCTGCTACAAAGCTTGTAAGGTCTTTAGGTGACTTGCTGCATCATCCTCAGCACAACGCTGATGGGGCGTGAAGCCTCCTGTTGCAACATCTACCAACATGTCGAAGAGTATCGCATCGTGATAGATTATATTCCTGCTGTCTGGCATTCCCTTGATAACAGATGAGGCATGAGTTGAAGTGTTATACGAACCGAGCAAACTCACTTGATGGAATGTGGTGGATAGCCTCCGCGGCGACGTTCCGAAGGAATTTGCGACTGTCGACAAGTTCCTCGATCATCAATCACAGGTCCCATGGCGTAAGTGGTGACGATTTTGTTCAAAGGCTTGTAAATCGTGAAGGATTACTGCGTCTGCTTCCGATCATTGTGCACCTCGCGAATTCAGATGCCTAGCTCCCCTCTCTGAGGGGTGGCAGTGTGGCGGTTTTGCGCCACCTTTAAGTCAACAAATTCCGCGACGAAGGACAAGATTCGGCGCAGATGTAGCTGGAGACTGGAGTTGAAGAAGCGCCTATACTGATTTCCAACTGCCGAGCGTAATACAATCAGACTCTCAGGTAGAGCAGAATTGTGGTAAAGACTTTGACTTCTGGGTCTACGTGTCGAAGTATGACTTCCGGTTTGCGTTCCGGTCGATACCGGGTTCTCGCTGGTTCCGCCATGGTGTGAGCTGTATGTTATTGATACATAACCTAGATCTTGCCACAAACAGATTACTACAGAAGCCACTTCAACGTCAAATGCCATGCTTCTCTGGCTCGCACAGCCTAAATCCAGTCGTGGAAGGAGTTCCTGCAGGATTTGAGTATTTGGAAGGTGTACTCTTATTGCTTCCTTGCAACTTCGACTTGTTCCTGCACCATATCAAGGAAGCAGGCGCACTAAGACGATGAAAATCAACATAGTTTCGCGGCAGTTTTCCACTTCCAGTCTCTATCCACTCATTCACACGTAACAGTTTTACAAATATATCACACCACAACGGTACAAACATACCACACCACAACGGTACCCTACACATCTACTATGGCGCAGCCAAGCCCTCAAGTCAATCTCCCCAAGGACACAAAGGTCGATGCCATCGCAGTATCCCAAAACAATGCAAATCTTCGCGACAGTGGGCACGGTACGAGTGGCAGGGATGAAACTGGTGCCGACGATCCCCGTCTACGAACGAGGCTCAACGCAGACCGCAACTCGAGCAGACCGAAGAAAAACTACGAAAGCGAAGATCGTCAAACTCCAGCTTTCAAGAGAGTCACTGGCAGATTCCGTGGTCGAACCGTACGCAGACACGGTCTTGTCATTAGAGAACGCGATATGCTTCTTGATGAACATCAGAGTGAACATCTTTGGTCGGTAGACACTGATCAGCGTCCGAAGGAGGTTCGAAGCATGCTCAACGAAGTTTGTGACTGTGTGTCGGACCACACGAAGTGGATTGGGGTTCGTGGCATGTGTGGTAGGAGACGCTGATACGGTCTTGCTTTGGCTTTTGCGTAGCCCTTAATGATACTTATATACATTGTGGTGCTCTATTGCAGCCTACTTCTACGCTCAAAGCTTCGCCTTGACTGGTGCAAACGTAGTGCCTTGCGCACCTCCCAGTGCCTCAACAAGCTCATCTGTCTTCTCCAGCAGCCAAGTGCACCCTTCGTCGCTCGCCAGCCACTTGATCGCCTCCTCTGACCCGGCAGCCGGCTCGTCCCTCCAACTCCCATCGCCCAATGCTTTCCTCAACCCGAAAACGTGACTCAATACCTGCGGCCCGACACCCTGCTGTGCCCTCAAGCATGTAATCGCGATCAAACTCGTGGTAATACGTCCCACAGTCGCGCCAGTCGAGCGCTCAGGATCAGTGAACAGGCCACCATACTCGTTGTTGATAATGAAAACAGGCAGATCAGGGTGCGCTTCGCCCAGCTTCGCCTCGAGCTTCTCGTTCAATGGCTTGTAGATCTTGTCCCATAGCGCGCGACCGCGCTGGTTGATCTGCTCGACGTTCGAGGGGTCGGGGTAGCGCGTCGGCGTCGTGTTGAGGTGTGTGTAAATATCCTGGGGCAGCGCAGCGCGGAAGGCGTTCAGCATATTAATTGTGCGAGGGATCTGTTACACATCAGCCCTGCCATTACATCACATTCACGTAGCCATTGGGCAGGGGACGAGCTGTGGGCAACATACGCCGTTGAATCCAATGCACTTCAGCGCAACCTCGCGCATGAACTCAGCAGTCTGAACACTTTCTTCTACTTTCTTCCCCTGGGTACTGCTGTGGAACAGGGCCTCCATGCTCTCGGGCGAATTCAGCGTCATGGTCGCTGCTGTGCTGACGGCGAGCCATGACGGCCGCCCGAGCTGACGGTCTGTCGCTTCCTGCTCGATCTTCTTGAAGACATTTTGTACGTTCCGTGGCGCGGGGAGAGGGCCGGGCCGTGCGTGCGCGGCGTTTATGAGTTGCTTGAGCGCTGGGGAGAGCTTAGACATGGTGGGCGATAAATCCTATAGCGAAGTCCTCGAGGGATGCGGTTCTTGTAGATGCGAGGAGAGAGAGGATGGCGCAAGCTGTAGGAGAGGGTTCGAGGGTCTGCCGATATTTGTGGAGAAGGTGTTGCGTCGGGCGCACATCAATTGGCGAGCGGTGTTGTTGGTTGTGAATGTCGTATGACGCCAGAGCTTCGCGCCGATGTTCCGAGGTTCGTCGGAGTACAGATCTATCGCCGAGCCCGGGTGGTGCTCCGACTTTCCATCTCTCTGAATACTCGTTCCATCGTTCTATCTTAAACTCTGGCTCGAGATTTGCTGCGAGCTTGGAATCAAGTTGATCATTGCCGGAAGATCCACTTTCGATACGTGGTAGTCATTCCAGCATCTAAGCAGCTACAAAAACCTCCTGGTCTCGCTACCACCCGAAGCTTGCTCCATCCGTACAGCGTTGCAGCGGCTCGACTCATCGCTATGTCAAGGTCGTTGCGGTGTAATGCGCGTGCCATGCGTATACAATCAGAAGATTCCGATTGCTTGCTTCAAGGTTGAGCTGTCGACAACAGCAACACACCCTCAATCCTCTAGGCCATGATGGGTCAGACCACCGCCAATCCCGGCTTGTCGGCGTTCAAGTCACTTTCACACATGCGTGCTCTTCGACGCGTGGACTGGCATCTAGCAGTGGGTCATGTCGACTCCCTCACCTTGAATCTAATTTGGATGCGAGGCTAGCCTGGGAGCTCAGTAATGGCTACTTCATCTTTTGTAAAGACAGGGCACGGTTGCTGACATGAGCACAGAGCTTGCACGAATTTTTAAGGCCCTGGGACTATGAACAATCTAGGAGCGCGTACACGCCCCGGCAAAGCATCCAACGGTTCATTGTCCGCACTTCTGCTCGTACAGTCTTCGTTCTCGCTTTCCTGGAGACGCCTAGAGTTCAGAATTTGATTTCGGGTCGTCGGTTTTCAGAACCTTCATTTATGTCTCGAAGCAGCTGAGGTGATTGCGCAGTGATTGGCGCCTGGATCGAGAGAGGAAATCGAAAGAGCAGAGTATTGTCCAGTGTATCTGTGTCCAACCTTATGGCTTGACAGGACGCGCGATCCCACCTACTTTAAAGACTGCACATGGATGACAGTCTCTGGACTGCAAAGTCCAAGCAAGAAGCCACTGCCAACGTAAAAAAGTTTGCATTGCAGACGGCTCCGCTTCTTGACACTCCACGTGGGTGTGGTAAGATTAAGCAGCCACGGCCAGTGCTTGAATGATTGGCAGATACAGGACCAGCGTCATTCACGCAATGGTCGCTTACACGTATACGCGCCTCTAGTATCTCCCCGGGACGTCACCTTTGTCTTACCTGCCATTGCACAACAGCTCGCTTGTTCCAGACTCACCAATCTGCTCCATAGTTTTCTCGTTACGCTAATTATGGAAACTCTCCACGAATTAGAGCTATGATCCTACTGCAAATTGTTGCGCTTATGGCATCGTGTATATGTGAGTGTCCCGCGTCCATGGGCCTCACATTGGTAAATCCCGCAACTAACTACATCAGGCTGAATACCCCCAGTGAGCCATTTTCTATTGTCTTTGCCACAACAAGCAGGCAGATACACATTCTTTGAATTACTCGAGACATTTAGAAAGCGTGACATGACGAGAGACGTAGAGATAAGCCGGCCATGCTCTTATAGTGGGTGACTGCGCGATTTACCACCCGCCCTTGCAGCATCTCCAGCTGTACGGATCTGCCATGGACACTGCCATACAGTTTGCAGAGCAGACTGCGCCCATTCCCCAAAATCACGCATCTTCACATAAAGCCATTGGTGGAGTGGTGCGCCTGCGTTCTCGCACGCAATCAATTGGCCACAGAGGATCGATAGATCTCGTTAAACCAGGGGAATACGACGATGCCGAAGACGAGGATGCAGGACTACGAAACGAAGCGGACTATAAGCGCAGCCAGGTAAATACGGCGGTGTAACAGATTGCGAATAGGTCGCCTGCAGGCTGACAAAGTGACTACAGGCCTTCAGCATTGGTCAAACCTTTGTGCTTGCATACCAATCTATTGGCGTCATCTATGGTGATATCGGCACGTCACCTCTATACGTCTTCTCTTCCACGTTCACAGAAGCGCCCAGCCGCATCGACCTGCTGGGCGCACTTTCGCTTGTGCTGTGGTCCATCACTTTGATGGTCACAGTCAAGTACATCATCATCATCTTACGCGCGGATAACGATGGCGAGGGTGGTACCTTCAGCACGTATTCGCTTCTTTCAAAATATGTCAGTTTCTTGTATTCTCAAAACACGATCTCATCGCTGATGTACTCTAGGCGAACATATCCAACAGAGACCCACGCGAGGAGTCGCTCGTTCGTAGGTTAGCCCACCATCGAACGGGATATCTGAACTGATTGTCTTAGGTATGCAAAGGCATGACACCAACGAACTAGCTCGATCTACCAAGAACATCCGATCCGGCATTGAGAACTCTCGATTCTTCCGCAATCTTCTCAAAGCCATTGGAGTGCTAGCAGTCTCCATGGTTATGGCTGACGGTGTCCTGACTCCGGCTCAGTCCGTGCTAGGCGCTGTGCAAGGCTTGAGCGTGGTAAAGTCAGACATCGACAAGTCGACTATCGTAGGCGTCACCTGCGCAATACTGATTCTGCTGTTCGTGGTACAGCCTCTGGGTATCTCAAAGCTTACCATGGTCTTCTCACCCGTTATTATGGTGTGGTTGCTTCTCAACGCCGGATTTGGAGTCTACAACCTCGCCAGGTACAATCACCTCATTCTTTCTACAACGATCGCTAACAGCATAGGTACGACTACGCGGTACTGAAGGCATTCAACCCGTACTATGCTTTTGATTACCTGATACGAAATGGATACCACGGTTGGAGAAGCTTAGGTGGCGTACTGCTGTCTTTCACAGGTGTAGAGGCGCTCTTTGCCGACATTGGTGCCTTCAGTCGCCGTGCGATCCAACTCAGCTGGCTGGGCTACGGTTTCCCATGCCTCTTGCTCGCATACAGCGGTCAAGCTGCGTACATCAGCAAACACCCTGACGCATACTCCAACCCCTTCTTCAATGCTGCCCCTCAAGGTTGGCTGATCTTTTCACTGATAGTGGCCATTGGTGCCGCTATTGTAGCCTCTCAGGCCATGATAACAGCGACGTTTCAAGTAAGTTTGTCTTGCAATTGCACGTCCATAAATTCCTGACATTTGGAAGCTCCTTGCCCAGATCATGAAGCTTTCGTACTTCCCGCAGATCCGTGTCGTTCACACGTCGACAACCTATCATGGACAGCTGTACGTGCCGGCCGTCAATTGGCTGTTGATGGTAGGAACAGTGCTGGTCGCTGCTATCTACAACAACACCACATCTTTGGGCAATGCGTACGGCGTGTGCGTCATGTTTGTCACCTTCTTCGACACATGCATGGTGACTCTGGTGGCAATTCTGGTCTGGCGAATCAAGCCGTACTTCATCTTCCTGCCCGCGCTGACCATTGCCTCTCTGGATGGAGCTTATCTGTCATCTGCACTTACCAAAGTTCCGGATGGCGCATGGTTCACCATTCTTCTTGCTTCGCTGCTTGCCTCAATCTTCATACTCTGGCGATTTGGCAAAGAAAATCAGTGGTTTGCGGAGGCCAGCGACCGCTTTCCCACTACCCATTTCGTCAAGACTCGCCCTGACGGACATTTGCAACTTACCGAGCGGTTTGGCAGTGAGCTTGTTGGATCCATGCAAGGATTCGGCATCTTCTTCGATAAAGCTGGTGAGACGACACCTATCGTGTTCAATCAGTTCATCCGCAAGCTTGTCGCGGCGCCTTCAGTCATTATATTCTTTCATCTACGACCTCTGGACCAGCCTTTTGTCGAGCCTGAGAACCGATACAGTGTTTCGCGCTTGGCAATACCCCACTGCTACCGTCTCGTTGTAAGACACGGTTACATGGACGAAGTCATAACGCCCAATCTTGCCACTCTTATCTATGAGAAGGTCCGCGATCACATCGTGCAACGCGCTTTGGATCGAGAAGGAGAAAAGGTCCCCGTGGCTTCAGCTAGCGGCATTGAGGGATCGGAGCAAGATGTTGCCTCATCACGCAGTTCAACAACTTCGTCTCGCCTCGAAGCGCTGGAGCATGCCTACAACCACAAGGTGCTCTACATCATGGGCAAGGAGCAGATGAAGATAATCTCCGGCACAAACATTGTGCGTCGATTCTTCCTTCACATCTTCTTGTTCATTCGCGAAAACACAAGGACGAAGATTGCAAGCTTGGACATCCCCATGGACAAGGTGATCGAAGTTGGGTTTGTAAAGGACATCTAGGTCCTAGGTCACGCGCATTGAGATTCTATTCGTTTGCCACGAAAGCACAACTACCGTCAGATGCATGACCTTGCTTCATGACCCTGGATCAAAGACGTCGGGCTTGTAAAGAGCCCACGCGCGCACCCACAGATTAGAAACCTCAAACATAACGGCCCCAGTTCCTGAATACACCCAGACCGTCCAATTCAGCCGCCAAAGCATTGCAAATCATTCGATAGGCAGGATGGCGTCAAGTGGACGAAGAATATATCATGTGCTTCAGGCTTTGATCTCCACACATAATACACATGTTCATCTTATCCTCGTTTTCAGCGTGAAGATCTCTGAGCCGGACGCACTCATGAACTATCCAATTGTCAACATTGCATCACATACAATAGGCCACTACAACAACTGTGCCGCTACTACCAACGCAATCTTGTCGGCGCTTGAGTCCGCATCCCAGAGAAGCTTAGTCGTAAGGTAAATTGACTTAGCCATTTGCGGTGAGCATTGGTCGGAATTTCTGTGGTGAAGGATGACGAAAACGCCGCTCAATCCGCGTTTGACCGCTGGATGAGTATTAGATATGGATATAGGATATAACCCCTTGACAGAGACGCGTGTGATGGAAGATATGAAAAGATTAAGCTCCGTGTCTTGAGCACACGTAATCGCAAACATCGTCGGCGCAAGCTAGGTGCTATCCTGGCCCGCTTTCACTCTCACGCTTACGTCGGATTACTAACACAGGTAGCGCAAACTCTGCTCCACCAACATCGCAATTCGCCTTGACATTGCGCGCCTTGGTCACCACACTGCCAACCTCGTTGAACACCAGTGATGGCTCAACGCTCCAAACCCCGCGAAGGAATCAGCAGAACGACGCGTCAACGAAGGGCATGGTATGCGCAACTTCCAAGCCGTAAGAAAGAAGAACCCGCACGGCCCAGCGAGCATTGGGTCGGTTCTTCGCTTCTGACCGCCATGGACCGCATGGAGGCGCATGTGGAGGAACTGCTCAAAACAGACGCAGTCCCGGTCCAAGCACCACCGCCCCAAGCTACCATATCTGTAGCAGATACTCCAGCCGTTCGAGCGCTTATCAAGCAGGAAGTCAACCGCCGTCTCGAAGAGAAGATCAACAACATGGTCATCACCGCCCGTCTAGACCGAGTGGAGTCCGCGCAGAAACTTGATCGCACAAACATCGATACGCTCCAGACTTGCTACGATGGCGAGCGCCGCACTCTCGATGACCTAGATGCTCTGCATCGTCACGAGCATCTGCTGAACTTGGCCTTGGTCGAGCGTCTGTTCGAAACTCCAACGCTTGAAGGTCTCGGTGATCCAGATGCACTGTTCGAGGAGACAACGTTCGGCTTACAAGGCACGGACAGTGTCAACTCGATGCTAGTGTCCTGTGTTGAGAAGCTGATGCTCAAGGTAGAGATGTTAGAGCGGAAAGTTGAGGCCATGGAGAGGTTCGTGGTGAAGACGGAGGAGTAGCTGTGCAGCGGCGGGCTCTTGGCTGGATCATCTCGGAATCTACACAATAGCGGGACCGTCGCAAGCATGTTCATTGTACCGAGTTTTCTCTACGTAAGGCTAATGATAGAGAAGCGGAATGTCCAGAAAGCTCCCTAAGTACACATCCAGACGGCCCCTCAAGATAGATAACCAACAAAGCACCAAATAAACACCTCCATTGTCAGAGTTCGTCTGTATTTCTCGCGGCCTTGAAATGATCACCATGCAAATGATCCGCGTTTGGCGTGCGGCTACGCAGCATACGGCCTAGCTTGCTGCTGCCTGGAACATCTCTCCAGGGCTGCTCTTCTCACATAAATCGAGTTTCCTTCGAATTATCCGCTAATTTTGTAGCACACGCTTGTCAAACACACAACTGTGTTATCGACATGCCCCCAGACGCACAGAACCCGCAGTTTGTTCTCTTCGGTGACTCACTCACCGAGTGGGGTTTCGAGGAGCACAATGCAGGTTTTGGGTGGTTTCTAGAACAAAAATACCGAGACAAAGTCGACATAAAATGTGAAGGTTTGTAGTTCCCAGATCTGATACATGCAGCTGAGTTTCTTTGCCTTGACTAACACAAGCGCAGCTCGAGCGGGGTAAGAAGCAATCAGAGGAAGAAACACACAGTGATCGTTAATTTGGAACGTAGATTCACTTCCAGCGACCTCCTCCCAGACTTTGATCGTATCATTATCCAAGCTACAGCTCCCGGGGCCCCCAAGACCTTTCTCTTCACCATCCTCTTAGGTGCAAACGATGCCTGCTTCTTTGGTGAAAAGGAGTATGTCCCTATTCTGCAGTTCAAGGCAAACATCCGCAAATTCGTTGACACTATACTCGGCCACGATAATCTGCGTGACGCCAAGATCGTGCTGATAACGCCGCCGCCCATCAACATCTTAAGTCCTTTCGCCGAAGGTATGAATGAAGAGGAGATGGAAGAGGCGAATAAAGAAGAGAGGAAGCTGCAGGGATACAGAACGTTCATCAACAAGAAGAGATATGCAGAGCAGATTATGCAGATTGCGAGTGAGTATGAGGGGACAGGCCGCGTGATTGGGCTGGACTTTTGGGGAGATTTAATAAGGACAAGACTGTCTGAGACTGGAGATGAATATGACGAAGATGTGTTGCCAGGGTGCGGGTTATATGGGTCGCAGGATTTCGGAGAAGGGTATTTCACTGATGGGCTGCATCTGGACAAGAAAGGATACAACGTACTATCTCGTAGCTTGTACAGGAAGATGGTCGCGCACTGGCCGCAATTGGCACCAGATCTCTTGTAAAGGGCGCCTCGGTTGACAGGAGTGCCATTGAACATTGAATGTTATTTGTGGGTATCTTATGGAAATTCGAGCAGTACTCAGCCTCGGTTGAGAGTGTTACCAGAGCCCTTCGGGTTTTCTTCAACATACTCATCCCATGCGCGTGCCTTCATGGTCTCCGCATCTGCTGCATCGAAATCGTCCTCGTTAGGCTCCGGACGAATCTCAGACTGTGGGCCTCCGCCCTCGATAATGCCGCCACGGCGCTTCTCTTCTTCCAAGTACTCATCGATAGTCATAGTTGGGAGGCTATGATCCGGTCGGAAGACGTTCTTTTTGAGCGTCTGGCGGGTGTCGAGGAGTGTGAATGGGCGCATCGGCTTGCCATCGCTGCTGAGGATAGGCCCGGAATATCTCAGACCACCGACTTGGCCATCAAGCCGTTCGGAGTAGCCGTCCTTGTCCCGGCCGTCTTCACGGCCGTCTTGTGGGCGTGCATGCTGGCCGGCGGGGAGTGGAGGTGGCGCTAGTGAAAGGATGTGCAGTTCTTGAGCAAGGGACTCCAGCGACTGGAATGTCTGGTGGACCATAAATGCAATATTGGTTAAGTTGAGGTCTCGGACAACTTGATCGTCTTGTTCTGCAAGTTTGGGATTTTGCCTTAGATACTGCGAATGCACATTAGCGATGTCCCAACGCGCTGGTGTATCACAACGTACTTCAAGCTTCTGCTTCAGCCCCTTCTCTTCCCTGAACCTTGCAATTTTCACATCTCTCCTTGCGGCGGCATCTTTGGTGCTTACTGTTGAGAAGTTCTGCTTATCTTCTCTGTAAGACTCAAAGAGCTTTGCGTCACTTTTGCTCAGCATGTCGTAGGAGTCCAAGAGCTTCAGAAAGAGTTCATATCGCGCTCTTGACTGCAGAATCTGCTCCTTTCGCGCTGAAATTTCTGGAGTAAAGACCTTTTGAATAAGCTCCGCCAGATGATAGTTGATGGACATGTACCTGACGTAGCTGTAAGTGGCCTGCCAAGAGAATTTTATTCCCAGTCACATACTGGATATCGGAGGAAGATATATCCTCCAGCGTTTCGTTAGGGCTAAATAGCGAGAAGTCCTCGGCCTTCTTCAGGCATTGTACGTATGTGGCGATGGCGTTCTCGAGGTTTTCTTGGTAGGTCGGGCTGTTTGGCTCGTAAGATGACGCTAGGTCCTCCCGAATCCTTTCGGCTTTCGAGAACAGGCCGCGTATACTCTGATCATCGTTTGACATGCTGAGGGTATTGGCAGTATCAGGTGTCGAGGAGACCGACAGGAACAGCAGTCGGATCCACGTGAGTTGGCGTTGCTGACAAAGATTTCCAGCCCCGCGCTTGCCCCGCTACAGCACAACATCGCGTCTGTAAACAGAACGGTCCTATTGACCTGTGTAAAGCACATGTAAAATACATATCTCAAACTTAGTGCAGATACAATAGACTAAAATGTGTGCGGCCCAGACAGTACTCGGGAGCGCGCCTGCTCACCGGTTGGCCCTATGGTCGTGGGCGCTTGCGCTGTCTGCTCCCTCCAAACAGAGCGCGTCTGTGCAAACAACAATCAGCCTACTCTCACCTCTCAACGCAGCCTCACCCTCAATCACACTTGCCTGATGGCCGAGATTCCTTTCCTTGACTACCAGCCCCATCTCCAGATCTTCATCGTGTATCCATTTGCTAGCCTCAAACTGCGCCTAACGAGACAATTATCCACTCACAATGGGGTGGGCCAACGTGGAAGAAGAGGAAGAGCCTGATTTCCATTCCTGTGATGACATTTCAATGCCGGATGGCGATACCGATCACGCGCAGTCGCTAGATGCTACCGAGGCGGCCCAGCAGCGAGACCGTGAAGCAGACGATAGAGATGACTCGGACACTGATAATGACGCCCACACCCACGGACCCAAGACGACTTCAGAAAAGCGCAGAGCACAGAACAGTGTTATGAGAGCTTTCGCAGACAATATCAACGCCCATATAACCCAACGAGAGGTCGATGAAGCTGCATCGAAGAGCGCAAATGAGGAACAGCTTTCCATACGCGATATCCTTGCGAAGCAGGAGACGGCAGTCCGGATCACGAACCCTCGAGACTATCAAAGCGAGCTGTTCCAGAGAGCGAAGAGAGAGAACATCATTGCCGTGCTCGATACTGGCTCTGGCAAGACCCATATCGCGACACTTCTGTTGAAGCATATTCTCGATGAAGAGCTGGAGAGACGAGCGAAAGGCGGTACACACAAAACGGCATTCTTCCTGGTCAGTCGTTCCACAAGCAGCATTTTCAATACTAACATAGTGCAGGTCGACTCGGTGAACCTCGTCTTTCAGCAAGCCAATGTCCTCCGCTGCGGTCTCGATCAAGGTGTCGAGCCTGTCTGTGGTGCCATGGGTGCTAGCCTTTGGAACAGATCGACTTGGAATACATACTTTGCAAAGAATATGGTCATCGTCTGCACAGCCGAAGTGCTCTCACAGTGCTTGATGCATTCCTTCATTACCATCGCCCAGATCAACTTACTCATATTTGACGAAGCCCATCATGCGAAAGACAACCATCCCTATGCTCGAATCATGAAAGATTACTATTCTCACGAAGTCGATCTCTCGAAGCGACCCCGCCTATTTGGTATGACGGCATCGCCTGTCGATGTCAGAGGCCTCAAACCGGGCGTGGTAGTTGAGGCAGCCACTACTTTAGAGAAAATGCTGTGCTCGAAGATCGTCACTGTCAGTGAAGAAGCACTTGCCGCAAACAACATCAGTCGCCCGAGTGAGCACGTTGCCCTCTACGACCGGCTGCAAACCGAGTTCGAAACACCGTTCCATAGCCAAGTTAAGACACACTATGGCAACGTCCGAGCTTTCAACAAATTTTTTGTCACCTCGAAGCGTATTGGTTCCGAACTTGGCAGATGGGCTTCAGATATGTATTGGTCTTTCGCTTTCGCCGATGAACAGGCCCGTAAGTTGCAACAACGAGAAGAGTTCCAGTACAACAAGCTCAAAGGAGTGCACGTCAATGTCGAGGAGCTTGATGCGAAGATTCAGCGCCTCAAGGACGCGACAAGCTTTGTGCAGGGGCATGACTTCAAGATACCCCGTCTCAGTAGTGACGACCTGAGCTCCAAAGTCCTCAAGCTCCATGAGTGGCTTAACATGTATTACGAGCGGAGTGACGAGCCGCGATGCATCGTCTTCGTCGAGCAACGTCAGACCGCTCGCCTCCTCAAGCTCATTTTCGATCATATCGGTGGACCTAACGTTCGCTGTGACGTGTTGGTCGGAGTCAATTCCCGAGCTGGCGAGCACAATGTGTCATTGCGAGCTCAAATCCTAACAATATCGAAATTCCGACGAGGCGAACTCAACTGCATGTTTGCTACGTCTGTCGCTGAGGAGGGCCTTGACATCCCTCAATGCAATCTTGTCGTTCGATTCGACCTTTACCGCACTATGATCGGATACGTTCAATCGAGAGGCCGCGCAAGGCACCGCAACTCCAAGTATCTGCATATGCTTGAGACCGGCAACAACGATCACCGCGAGCAACTTATGCAAGTCAGATTGGATGAGACGGTCATGAGGAATTTCTGCAAAGGCATCGCGCGTGACCGGCTACTGGATAGTCTAGGCGGTGGATCGGACGACGCGTTTTTGTTGGAGGAAAAGCTTTATCCAAGCTTTGTTGATCAGACTTCCGGCGCTGTTCTCACTTATCGATCCAGTCTCATGGTGCTTAGCCATTTCGTGGCGACTTTGCCGACTCCAAATCACGAAACGCACCTCTTACCTACGTACGTGCTCAGTGCTGAAGTCAGTGACGACCCACTGGACCCACAGCGCACAGGCTTTAGGTGCGAGGTAATC
>JUDZ01009695.1:0-47595 GCA_000812845.1 Stagonosporopsis tanaceti
GGGTGTACTAGTATTGTACGTTGTAGCTGACTCGTACGTACGTACATAGTGGCTCTCTCCCACGAATCAGCGCGCTTGGTATGCCACATCCCAACCTATCTCATCTTATCACAGCCCAGCCTGTGCTCGTTGCTAAGTGTACCCCCCCTCACCGTCAGACAAACCTCCCCTCACGAAGCGCAAGCGCCCCCATACACTCTGTCCGCCTCGCCTCGCCTCGCCTCGCGCGCGCATTAGCTACAGCTACAGCACGTCATAACCCACACACCGCCCTACACCGCCCTGCTGCTACACACCACAACGAGTCGAGCATTCCAGTTGCTCTGTGCTATGCTGTGCTGTGCTGTAGTCTCGCCCCTCCACCAGGCGAAACTGCTTACCGCGCGCTGCCGATACAACATAATGCTTGCTGCCACTTTCCTCTTGCCCCCCCTTGACCGGCACTTCTGCCCCGCAAGCGCGAGACTATGCTTGTGAGGTAGCTCAGACTAGTGGGGTGATAGGAGCTCTGTATTGGTTTGACATCGTTGTACAGGGTATCTCGCTCTTGGGTCTGCACCTCACGATCTCAGGCCTTGATACGTGGGCTCTGCACAAGATAGGATCGTTGGTTTGAGGCGATCATTGACCAATCGTCGTGTAGCAGTCCTACACATAGCGGTCCAGCAGGCCCCCCAGCATCAAGGAGCCTGGAGAAAGAGTAAGCTACGCAATATCCGTGGACTCGCATCATGTGGACATGCACTCATCTCAACGACGCGAGCAAAGTCACTCCCATATGGACATAAGGGGCAAGCCCGGAAAGGCACCAGAATCCGAGCACCGACATTGCATACCTTGAACCACTCCACTCCACTCCACTCCACTCCATCGACCCTAACCCACAAACGCAGCAATGCACCTACCTCCCTCGCCCACACCGAAATTCCACAAACTTCCCAACAACCCACCCCCAACACAAAGCCGCCACCTCTCACCTCATCAACACCACCACACCACCGAAAACACCGCCTCCACGCCTCCCGACTAACCCCCACCATCGCAAACCCAGCAACGCATTCGCTCCATGTGCAAACTCCACCGCAGACGACACAAGCGCAACGGCTGTTTCGAGGCCGGGCACGGCCAGTTAGGTACGCCAAGGACGCGCAGTTTCTCCCCTCAGAGCAGGACCAAACCGACACGACATTAGGCTCGGCAAAGCAACCTCGTCGAACAACGTCCTCACGCACCCCAAGCGTGGACGCCCTTTGTCGACGCGCTCTGCTTCGGCTGCCTACTTACTCATGGTTGCGAAAACCCGACAAGCGGATAGATAATCCTGCTGCCTCGCGGTCGACGATCCAAATTCTATCTCAGTTGGAGTTCTGGTGCGGATCCCGTCTCAGTCCGGCTGAGCTCCTGGGCAGGGAATGCATGCTACAGAACAGGCCTTGTACGTGCCCTCCACGGGACGTATGCAGTCTGGCGGCCGAGGTTTCCGGACGGCGCAAGGGTAAGAGCAATGAAAGTGCTTGGAGAACCCTGATCTGGAGGCACTCGGATGGAACACAGAGTCAGCTGGGTCGCGTGGTTAATCTGTGTGCTCTAGTGCACGACTCTAGTGCGGAGATCAATGCTGAGGAAGACTCAAGCTCTATCTGCTCCTACTCGGACTGCCGGGCAAGACCGCCCTTTGCTGGTAAAGAAGCGGGATGGATGTAAGTTTGAGTAGATTGATTTCAGGGCTGGCGACAATCTAAAGAATATTGTTTCACGAGATGTTCGAATGGACTAGACTGCGGCCCTCTTCTATACACTACTCTAAGTGAGATAGTGCAGCCGGGAATGGCGTTTTGTTGTTGCTGGGAAGCAAATTGGGGGGTTCTTCACGAGACCTGAGGCAGGTTCTGGGGAGGTTGGGGAACCATCTGAGGGACGAGTTTAAGAGTGCAAGGGAGTAAGCAAGTAAGAGTGAGCTCACATTCAAGGGTAGTGCAACAGTCGGTTAGGCGTGAGGATGGACTGGGTTTGGACAGGCGAAGCACTGCTGGTCGTTGACGAGGGCATGCGCTCGACATCCTTGCCCAGCGTCCGGAGCATGTAGTTGGGTTCTAGTTAGTCGGCGTTGTCATGATAGGATTGATTTCTGCACCTCAGCCGCAGCAACTCCTTGCGGCTGGGCATGGTGGTGCGAGAGAAAGCCTGGCGAGATGCAGTGCACAAATAATAGCAATCTTTTGGTGCAGGATCAGAAGGAACTCGAGTACTCATTGTATTGACATGCAGTCACCATGCTTGCGCGTTGCTTTACACCGTTCGTGAACATCCAGGGTTTTTCCATATCTTGCAAACTCTCCACACCAGTTCTGTCTCATCGAACCCTTTAATCCCATTCGTCCCCTGCCGTCTGCCCTGTGTGAACGCCAAGCTAGCGACCTCTCCCTTTGAGACTACTTGCGCTCTTCTAAAGGGTTGCGCTCTTTCGTTAGTCGCCACTCCCCACCCTTGAGATCTTCCTGCTTGTGTCGCCTCTTCTTCTTCTGCCCGTCCACCTTGCCATCCTCGTTGTCGTTCTCGATGTCAGAATCGACCATCAGCGCTGCCCGCAGAGACTCTACAGAAAGGATAGCCCGCGTGCGGCTCTTCCGATCCCAAGTCTCTCTCCCACTCTGCATCACTGCTCTGCGCATCTTCCTCAATCTCCGAGTCCGCCTCGGCCATGCGTCTCAGCTCCTCCATCGTGATGTAGCCCCTGCGAACATGCTCTGGCTCTCGACCACTGCGCTTTTTTCTACAACAGGGTGCAAGTGATGGTCGTTCGCGGGCCGGTAGAAAGCACTTCATGCGATGGTGGGCAGGCCCCGTTGCCACTTGTGTTCTCATGAAGTCGCGGAGTTCGTCCGCCTCATCGCTGTAGGAAACGGGCGCGAGTTTCTGGTGGAGTGTGGCCGAGGCGCGAGTCGTCCGCTTTGTTGTCGTATATCTTCCGCCGGGGTTCGTCCTTCTCGATCAGCAGTTGCAATGCCCATGTGAGCTTCTCCACAGACAGCAGATCTTGGGACTCGCATTGGGGCGGAGTAGAAGTTGACCAGGCTGTGACACGCGGGCGCTGGCTGTCGAAGAAGGTCTCGACATCGAGACACTCGGGATCGGGGCTTTTGAGAGTTGGTGGCGAGTGCATTGCTGTGGTGTTTGCGTAGCGGCGTGACGGCGGACAAGCTTTGTTCTCGTGACTAGAAGTGGTGGGGTGACGGTTAGCAAGCTGGTGTTGTTGAGTTCAAACGAGCATCTAGAACATGCTTCAGCTTCACAAGGTTAGCGTCGTTTCCTTCACTCGTTCCCTCACCAGTTTAAAGCTCCTGTGCCGCGCACTATTCTTCATCCACCACTGCAACAACACTATAGAGCTCTTGAAACTATACATAAACACTTCCATCTCTATCCTCAAGTATATACCTGAGAATATATATACAGTAAGCCGTTCATATCTCGCCGCTATTCAGTCAGGCTAACCGGTCACTTCAGAGCACATGGTCGTTCTGATCTACGGACTTTCTCCTCGCCCCGACATATCTTTCGGGGCCGTCAGCGAAGATGCCTGAGATTGCGGGCAAGTACACCTTGACAAAGACCATCGTTTCAGGCAAATCCGGTAAGTAGGTACATTCAGTGTGGCTGTTCACTATACAGTTGCGTGAAGCACGCTATTCAAGCAGCAACACATCTTGGCAAAAGAGACTTGGAGGCTCCATTGACAAACAACGGCAACATTCCCAACACCTCTTGCTGCCACCCATGTGACACTTGTTGCCACCTGCTCCTCGTTGGTATCAGGTTTTGAGATCGCTCGTAAGTGCGTACGGCCACCCTATTCCTCCTTCGCCTCAGTGTCGCCTGCAGCCCCAACCGCATCGGAACCGCTCATCGCTCTGCCTGCTCAGAGATCAGCTGCAAGAACACTTCGAGTGACGCTCCGCTTACCATCCTTGATCCCCTTGGGATCTCTCTGTGTCGCAGCGTTGGCGTATGTTGGGGGCGAGACACCTCCTTCAGCGGCTTCCTTGTTGACCGGCTGTGGCAAACTCTTGCTCTTGTCAAGAGCGTCCATCGTCACGTCACCGCCACGGCTTGTCGGAGTTGCTGCGCTGTTGTTGGTGGTTCCGGGAAGATCGTCTTCCAGCGTGCCGAATTTCTTGACCGTGCGTGCGAGTTGAGTGAACTTTTCGTAGCTGACCTGGGCCTGTTAGTTTCGCGCGCTCAAACGTGGGGCAAAGGTATATATACAGCTGGGAAATCCGACTCACACGAGCGAAGAGCCCACACCAACGAGGATATCTCATTATCACTAAAAGCGCGAGCCGAAGGTGTGGCGGCTTGGGACATGTTCTTGAGCACGATGGAGAAAGCCAACACTGGGTGATTGGGCAGCTTTGAAGAAATTGGGGGTGAGTAAGAGAACGAGGGTAAACACGGGAAACCTACGCAGGAGCCGGACATATGCGCATACGTCCGTTTCACCTACATCCTCCAGTCTTTGCCTCTATGGCCGAGTCTAGTAGGCAGAACCAATCAAATGAGCGCCTACTGAGCCTCTTCTGTCCAAGGGCATTCCTGATTGGCTGGTTGCCTCCACGCGTTCGGTGCATGGACACGGTAGCGCCACGCTAAGCGTTGATACCTTTACGCCATACAACCTCGCTCACCCGCACACCGTTTGCAAGGTCACAGCCACCGTCTCTCTCACCTACATATCCAAAACGCCGACATAAGCATGCCTTTCACTACCGCAGCAGCCTCGCTTCCTACTCCATCAAAGCGCAACCGCGCTGAGTTTGAGGAGGACTTGGATTGCAACTTCGACAATCCCACCAGCGTCCGCGACCACACCTATTCGGACCAGCACGGCCTCACGGCGGTGCAGCATCCGCCGGAATTTCTAGAGGAAGCCCTCGCGCCGCCTGTTGCTATCTGCGAGCTTACGACTGAAAATCTCATCAAGCACACTCAATTGGTCAGCCCGGAAGCAATCGTCATCATGCCGCCGCCAAATTCAGTGCCATCAACACCAACAACGAAATCGCGCGAAGTCTCCCCTGCTCAGCTCAAGAACGAACTCCGCAAATTTGGCGCATGGGTGGATTCGCCAGAGTCAATGCCCCAAGCTCTGCGTTCGCACATCGATACTGTAGTGAAGGCTCGACGTCAGTGGCAGTCTCCCAATGCCAAGTACCTTGCGCAATTCGCCGAAGATCTCGTTGGGTTGACTGAAGCGACCATTGTGCAAAACATTGCACATCTTCTGCTCTTCCAACACAAGGTCATGTCCACTACAGACCTTGGTGAGGAACACATCCGCATGGACGTCAATGTGAATTTCGAAAAGAGGTTCGTGAAGAGCAGGACATACCAGCTGCCAGCAGCCATCCCTGACGTCTGTGTTGGATACATTCGGCCCGAACACTGCCGACATTACACCACCTCTTTCTTCACTGTGCAGGAAGACGCCGTCCTTTTTGATTTCGGAATTAGCACCGCAGGCGAAACTATCTTCCCCTTTCTCACGGCTCAAATCAAGACCGCTGTGGCTAATTATCTTCTTGCCAAATTTCAGGGTGCACGGGATGGCATTGCTGTTGCCCAAGCTCTTCTGGCCCTTCTTGAAGCTGCGGGCATACAGGCAACTGTTCTTGACACGCAACATTGGTCATTGACTTGCAACGGAGAGAGTGTTGCCTTGTATGTGCACTGGATGGTGCCCCAAGCTGACGGCACCAATCACTTCCACATGGCCCCAGTATACAAGGCCTTCCTCGAAAACGAAGAGCAGGTTCGGACATTGAGATGCTACATGCGCAATATCCTCGAGTACTCGTGTACAGTACGTGTCGCCAGGATCAAGGAAGCGGTCAGGAAGATACTTCACACCCAAGCAGAGTCAGACTACTCTGGTGATGTGAACCCGACACAGCCGATCCCAAACACCACATCCTCACACGTGTCTGGATCCGGCCTTTCGCCACAACCGATGCAAGGATGGGGATCTGGCCCCGCTCAAGAATCTTGGGCTGCTTCCAATCAAGACTACAACGATGGCATAGATGGCTACGCTCTGCGAGGTCCCCCTCCACAGGGTAGCTTCGGACCGGGCTACGGCGCCCAGCACTCCCGAGAGAATCTCCAGACACCTACACGCAACTCAACGAACTCCCTCAAGCGGGCGCGTGAAGGTGCGCAAGGCTCTCAGTACTATTCTCCCTATGCATAAGGCTCTCTAGTGGAGGTATACCTCCCCAGGCGTTTGTGTCTCCGTTCTCTTTTTTAAGGCTTTCGAAGCCGCTTCGGCCGGTCCTCTGGTTCTTTCCAACCCCATACCCTGGCATGCTTCCTCACAGCGATTGAGAAGATGGTCTTTTCTGGCTGCACTGCGGCAAAACATGAGTTCTGGTTCTTGCTTGTTTTGATGTTTTGCTTTCTGTTCTTCTCCGCGAAAAGTCCAGCGTTCTGCATACAATACAATAGCATAGATACCCGGCTGCGTCAGTGCAGCACATGAATACCATCCCATCCAAACCATTTCAACACTCCTCTTTTGTACAGCTTAGCGCACAATGACGAGCACATGCAGCATCCGTCCATTCTTCACGCCGGACTCTCGACCGACCCCCGTCTACCCGTCTACAACACCACCCCTTCTCCTCACACTACGTCTGCCGCGCCTCAATCCAGCGCCCTCTTAGATATCACACAGCACGTCTATCTCCAGCCCAACAATGGCCGAGCACCTCCTCATTCCGCAAGCGCATCGCGCACAATGCCCCGCGCAGCTGCGCATCCACCAAGGAGTCGCCTGAACGAGTCGTCGTGTGGGATCCAGAGCCGGCGTGGCTCCAAGCGCGAGGGACAGCAAGTAAGAAGCTGCGAGGGTCGGGTTATCTGAGATACCCCAGAAGCGAATATCCTCAGTAGAGATACAAAGTTCTCACGCTGTGTAAACTTATACATATACTATCGCACCTGCCGCCCATTGAACCCAGATTCGTTTGAAGCCCTTGAGACCATCACCAAGAAGTCCCCGCACCGTCTCTCCATTCCGCCCAAGCCCACCAAACCAAACCAAGGCGACAGTGTTCTTTCTTGATACGTCGGCGCCGAATATCCAGCACGACTCGATCTCGCCAAGGCCGCTTTGCGAGGCCAGTCCCTCACTGAGACCCGTCCACTCCTTCTCCGCCCCACGCTCTACTTCGAAAATGGCAGGAGCGACCCTGTGCTCCAGCCTACCATCCCTACCGCCGGCGCTGGTGCCATCCGCAACAGTCTGCTTCGCCAGCGACGACGGCGTCGTCTCTGTTGCGGCGATTAGGTTGGAGATGATATCGACGCGCGTCGTAATCGTCGGCGCGAGGATGCAGAACGGGATATTGGGGGCCGTGGTCATGAACCTGTTGGGGAGGTTGGGCACGCAGATACCCTGATGAGACGGCGGCGCTCGCTGCGCCCGGTGGTCCTGGGGGGACACGCCGTTGCGCCCTGCGATCGCGATGCGCGTATTGTTTCCGTCGACGTCATCTGCGCCATAGTCTCCGATGACGATGTCTAGCCTGTGGACGTGGCCGTCCGCGGTGGTGCGGATGCCGGTTGGTCCGAACATGGTAATGGGGTCTCTTTGATGTCGGCGCTGGCACGATTGAACTGCTCGTGATAGCCACGGTCACGCGGTGGTCTCCGGGAGTGTCTACGGTGTAGATGATGTTATTTTTTAAGTACTCTACCGCCCGGTATCCAGCGGTAGTGAAGTTATCGGCGAGGTCGAGCTTCTTGACCTCGCGCCCGCTGAACGAACCAGTGGAGATGGAGCGTGCTTGTCGATCGGGCTAGCCTGGCGTTAGGTTTTTTGTAGATCCAGGACCAATAATAGGTTTTATCGTTCGAGGAAAGGTGCTAGGATTGCCAATGTGGTCAAAGTGAAAATGGCTCAGAGTGGTTATTCTTGGCTCGAACAGGTCTATCCCATCCTCCTCTAGGTTCTTCGAAGTATTTTTCTCGCGTGGATACCGAGCATTCCTGGGTGGGTGACTGAGGATGTAGATTCAACAAGGTCCCAAGGTCCTTGCGGAGCATTCTAGGTCAGATATGGTTGACTTCTCGGACGGCTCGGAGGATGTCAAGATGACAACCACTTGTCCCATTCAGATCTATCATCTCAACTATTTCCTGCTTGTCTGTGAGATAGTTAGTAGTGCCTCTCAAGATCCCATATCATCTGGTCACGAAACATCTTGAAAACCGAAGAGCCAGTGTGGTCGGCGGGCCTTTGACGATCATACAATGGAGATAATTAGCGGCTTTTTGCAGATCGGCGGCCTTCGTATGGAAAGGAATTCACTGCAATGTACCACCTTCCAAGGTAGCGATACTGGTGCCCATAGAATGGAGCAGGATTCCAGCACAGTGCAACTGATCACGTTTGGGCTGTGGGCCCGGCGAGATCTTGTGGAAAGACGGCTGTCTCCCCTTGCAGCGACCGAGGGCGTTGGGGAAGGTTCAGGCCGATGGGCAGAAAGAGACGGCCCAGACTGATGCGCCGAGGCACAATGAACACCTAAGGGGAACAAGAGCAGGAAGATAGAGCGCGAGCACAGAAGCGTGAAGGGCATGCAATACGGACGCAAAGGGGCTACGTTGGAGTGAGTCCTACTTCCGCTTTGAGCTCGCCCACGGATCGCCGGTGGTACCCGAGTTATGAAGAAGCTGATAGGAGTGCCGAGGGGACTGCCTTGATAGCAGGTGTAGACTCAATGCGCAGGGCCGAGTTCCATGCTCAAAGCTGCGAACAATTATGTCTCTGGGTGGGCACAAGTCTGGGCGGCCGAGTGTATAGGGAAATAGACGACCGAAGTTGCAACGATGTCACAGTCTCATCCGGAACACCCAGTATCATCACCGTTGGTAAGGAGAAGCTCCAGAATCCCCTTCTTGACGCTGTCAGTGGGATTCGCAACGATACCACCAACCGTCGTGCGAATACGCTGACTACTGACTGATGTGAATTGGCCGCCAGCCGCAGATACTCTGGCAACACTTTCCGTTGGCGATGGATAGCTAGCCTTCACCGCTCTTCTCGGCCTAGGAGTCTGGATAACGAGTGGAACACCTCTGGAGTTGAAACAACCGTCGTCCAGGATCGTTAACTACAAGCCCGCTGACTCGAATGTGAACAGACTGTTGGAGACATTGGAGGCTATCGAGGAACGGTGAAATGTTGGTTTTTCGTCAACCCAAGAAACGAGCTCGGTACATGGAGGAGCCGTTGTGTTGCAGAAGATGGACACTTTTATATTGCCAATGCCCGGTCCGAGGATGACGTACTTGCCGGCAAGGTCAATCGCGGCGTGGAGTCGCTCGACGCATGCAAGGACGTGCCGTAGCTCGCCAAGGACCGAAGGTCAGCCCCATTTCAGGACGAGAGCGAGACTGACTTCCAGACCAGCACTGACAGCACCGCCGGGTAACGGCAACTCCCAGCCTGGGTCGACGCATATTTGCAATCCATGCTGGAGAAGCATTTCGTCGCCCGCACTCCCTCCTCATCTTCTCGCCGTCCCCATCCTTGACCACTGGCGCATCGCAGTCTCGCTTATAAACAGACCTCCAGGCCTGCCGCCACCGCAGAACGCCCGGAGACCCACTCTTCGCCTCCCTTTAGTGCTTGCGACCTCACACCCCTCGGCGCTACCCCACTCCTCACGTTACCGCACGAGTCGGCCCGCAGCTCCATGCTTCTGCGCTAATCCACGGTATCAGCCACCACTCGACCTACTCCATGGTCGAGCTCTCCGCAACCGCCGCCGAGCACTTGTCTGAATTGACAGAGACCCTCGATCAGCATGTCGAGACGATGCAGCTGTCCTTATGCTGGTGTGGGAATTGGCCTCGGTCCTGCCGCTCGACGCAGGCTTGATTGCACAACCCAAGAAGGGGGCGGTCCCTTTGGTGAACTCGCCCATCGTATGCCTGCCCAACGTCTCTCATCTGTTCTCCTCAGATGGATTATAGGGTGCTGACGTAGCTACGGGACCGTGCGAGTATGACGGAACGTGATCGGTCTTGCGGCCGTGGCTTGGTGCGGGGCGTCGATCGCCTACAATGGCGCGTATGGATGTTAGCGACCTCGACCTTGGACTTGGGTGGGAACCTCTACACATGTACTCACACGCTTTTGACCCCCGTCGTCGGTCCTTCTACGGCCGGACTGGGCACTGGCCACAACACATCGTCGCGCCAGGCATCCTCTTCCCAACCGCCGTCTTTGCAGCCGCTTGGAGAACACCTCCACCTTCCTCCAGATCGCAAACAGCTCATGGGTACGGCGCACGTCGATAGGAAGGAAGTCTGATGGGCTGGTGGTCTACGTTGGTGTTTTCATGGCCGTCGAATGGAAGCGAGTCGGCGCATGCAGCGAGAAGCGCGTCGAAGTGGCCAACACGCTGATGCGAGGGTTCTTGCGGGTCGTTGGGCTCCCGGTCAGCTCTGGAGACGCGCTCTGCCGTATGAGGGGTGACGCGTGTAGGACCCGAGCCAGGCGAGAGGCTGAAGACGCGATGCGACGCCGTTCCTGGAAGTGACAATCTCTCACCTCTCAGCAGACTCTCGCTCCCATATTGCAACGCGCTCTGTGCAGGAACAACATCGCCGGCCACATGTAGTCTGGTATCATGATTTGCTTCATTGTTTTGGTCGTGAACATCCACGATGATTGGTTGCCCAGTGGGACGCGTCGCGTTGCACAGCAGGACGCGGTGGGTCGCACAGGGCTCGACGCGATTTTCATAACAACTAGCAGCGCCCATGGCACACTCATCCAGCCACTAACTTGTCGACTCATGCAAGGACGGCATCATCATTCAGCGACTAATCCGCCGATACATGCAAGGGCGCTTTAGTGCACCTACATCGCTAACCTTCACTCCTCGTGCGCAATGTCTGCTAAGCGCCCATCAGAGGCGTGGAGTGGACGTACGCGTCCCTCATCCGGAGTGACATATGGGAACAAGCGTGTAAAGCGCCGCGTCGCTGAACCCGAAACTGACAAAGTCGTTGATTCGTGTTGGGAGATTTACCTCAGTGGCTTGTCTCAGGACAATTCGGAGGTCCTCACTGATGGCCAAGACGGTTACGGCATCGTCCGTCTCACCAGTACATCTCCCCTAAAAGGCGCGTGGATGCGACCGACGCATCAGATACCCGAATTCAAAGATTTCGCCTCTCAGGGCGAATACACGTGCGACAGAAGGCATTCTTGGTTCCTGGAACCCTCACAGCTCACGCAAGAAGTCGACATGCTAGACTTACCAGCATACACAGTGCGTCACCATCTACACCAAAAGCAGTCTTCTCTTGCTCTGGGGTCGGAGAGACGCTTTACGCGCTCAAGAATTACTCGCGATGGACAGTTCTCCTCAATTTACACTGAGTGTCGGAAGTGTGGGCGTGCTCTCATCGCAGATCAGTGCGTCTGCTGTCAGACATGCGAAATAGCCTATCACAAAGACTGTATCACGGACAAGACACAGCAGCCCCTCCAGGTCAGAGAAGGGGTTGTCTGTGACAACTCTGGAAGCCCCGTCTCGTGTACGCACACTACTCCAATCGGAGCACCTGACCAGATCGGGCAGGCACCCGGTTTCATCATCGACGTCTGTGTAGACATTGGTTCCGAGAAGGCCAAGGTCAGCACCAAACTGACAGCTAAGGAGCACACTGATGGCTCGTACGTCTCCCTTAATTCGCCTCCGCACTCCGCCGCTTGGGTTTCAAAAAACCTAGCGACTGTTTTGGTCGACGACAACATGTACGGTCCCTTGTCGAGAGACCCAAAAGCAACACCCATTACGCCTATTAAGCGCTGTCTGTACGAACCCGATCTGATGGCCGGTTTTCAGAAGCTTGAGATCAACGTGCAATCTGTCTTTGATGAGTTTTTCAAATTCGCATTCAACCAAATCAAAATAACTCGGAACAACGTGCTTGAGAAATGCGCTGCTGACGCCAAGTCTACCACAGCCTTGTACAATGGCTATGCTGCTGCCGAGCTAAACATCTCAATCGCAACGCCCTCTGGCTTATCAACGGCAGAAAAAACGCCACTGCTGACCGCCCTGTACAATGCAGGCACCTCCTTCATGACAACACTTGGGCTGGCAGGCCTTCATCCGAAGATCTACGATCTTCCCGAGTCGGAGGCAGCTCTTGCTGGTATCAAGGGTTCTGCTGTGTGGGCGACGGATAGTTCGAATGATGATCAACCCCAGTATCTCGTTTTCGATGCTGGTGGTACCACTTGCGTAAGTCGTCTGAAGCTTCCAAGGAACCAGGACTTACATTATACTCCAGGACTTTTCTGCTCACCGATGTCGCGAAATTCAGAGTCCTCTGCGACTGGACTGCCATGCCTCGTGCAGCTTTGCTGGCGGGACAGTCTACCTGGCCCGACAGTTGATGACTGAATTAGGCATTCATACACACTTCTGGGCGCCGCTTGTCAAGTGGGCGGTCGCCGCAACGACAGACGACCACGCGGCGGATAATATCTTCGCCGAGAGAGCTCTTGGGGCGCGCTGGCGTGAACTGCGAGAGAAGCAGGCAGCCGGCTTTAAAAGTTTCGTGGACCGTTGCTTGGAGGCAACCACCGAACAACTGGGAGAAGGCGAGATCGAAGTTGTTCTCTCGGGTGGCGGACTTCTGGACCCCTCGATAGTCAAAGTCGTGAAAGATTCGCTCCAAGAACACCTGGGGGGAAAAGCGTTCGTGGTAACGAACGAAACGTACTCCGATACTCAGTAAGTCTGACCGTCATTCCCGAATGCCTCTCTAATACATGGACAGAATGAGTATTGTTTTGTCTGGGCTCCAGAACTATCTTGACCACTGCAAGACGCTACGATATAGTTCGTCACCGATGACCGTCCTGGCCCAACAAGACAACACTCTCGAGACAGACGATAACAGTCGCTCTTTCGTCGTCATGGTGAACAAAGACGACCCGCTGGGCCCATGCCCTCTCTTATCCGACAGCCAGCCCTCCGCAGGCGAGCTAATCACCTACGACGTCTCATGGGGCAACGAGTTTATGCCCACAACCCATATCCCCTTCTTCGTCCACCCCGCCAAAGCCACTCCCACCCTGCACAACGGCCTTGGCGTCATCGAGAACATCGCCCCAGACGACCCCGACCTGCGCAAAATCGCACACGTCAAGCTGCTCAAGCCGCCCCACACAAGCCCCTCGGCCATCTTCCTAGGCAGCACAGTCAATGTCCTCGGCCGCACCGTACGCACCGACGCATACATGCCCGAGGTGAACGGCATCGACGTCATAGGCATGTCGGTCGCGGATCTCCACGCGCTCCCGGGCGAGGAGCTCTTTCGCCAGACACAGATCCACGGGCTGGACTTGCACAGGGTGAACAGCATGGCCGACATGTCGATCTTCGAGGCCTGAGGGGCTGTGACGTGCGGAGGCTGGATGGGCGGTAAGGGTGTGGACGTCCGACGACTAATGATTGTGAATTCCTCTTGCGCTTCATCGAAGCGTTTTCTTGTGTTGGTCATGACCTTGTGTTTCTTTTTCTTTGCAGATCTGTCGAGCATCTTAGCGTTGCGCATTTACCTAGGGCATTACTTACGGGAGTTAGATACCATGTACGCGTGCTTACAGACTGGCCGGCATGCGCTTCAACGAAGCGGATGGTCGTGTCAGGCCATGAATCTTTTCGGATTTTGTTCAGCATCTTAGCGCGACGGATGGTTAGATTGGATTGGATTGTAATGTACGTTGGGTGAGCGGGCGGATAACTGGGACACCACGGGAGTTTAACATCATGTAGACAAGCTTACGATTGTGCTTTATAGAACTGTCTCTCCTGTGATGTCGGCAACGTGGTGAAGAGGTGCGGAACGATTCAACGGTCCACTCAACTCAACGACCGTCTCGTCTACTCT
Organism: Stagonosporopsis tanaceti; assembly: GCA_000812845.1. Lineage (NCBI taxonomy): Eukaryota > Fungi > Ascomycota > Dothideomycetes > Pleosporales > Didymellaceae > Stagonosporopsis > Stagonosporopsis tanaceti. Next base: position 13,984 of record JUDZ01009695.1, read on the forward strand.
GCCTTCGCTACTGTCGACGTGCATAGACGACTTGTTCTTAACACATACTGGCCATGGTATCAGTCGAATCAAACGTCTCCTGGACCTCACGATCGACCACATCACTCAACTGCACAACGAACATGATCCATCAACCTCGCCAACGCCGACCGGCTTCATCAGAAGGTATACAGGGTATTATCCAGACCCCGACCATCTACAGCGAGAACAAACACCAGGCGCCTACCCACTTTACTTAGATCAACCCTCGCTAAGAAGCCGCGTGAGAGCCGGGTGTCCCATCTTCCCCAGAGTCCCAACACATGCCAATTCCCCTTCTCAAGATGTGTGCCGGACGGAGTGCCGAAGAACACCGTCAAGCCAACCAAACTCTTCGCCCCGATCCATCGCGTCTGCAAGCAACTCAGAGGCCTAGCGTGCTCCTGTCCCCAGCCCGTCTCCTTCCTGGCGTTGCGGGGTGTAGCGTCATCATCGCCGAAAGCACGGAGGTGACGGCCGGTAGACGAGGGGCGAGGTTGGTGGCCCTTCGCTAGCCTGCACACGCACGCCCAGAAATTGCACGGAGGGAGATGTGGCGGCGGCCTGGTGCGACGGCCGCGTGCGTGCGTGCTGGTGATGCGGGTGCGCCAATGGGTGCTGAGCCCCTTTCGCGTTGGCGACGCAGCGGGTGTTGATGCAGGGATGCGAAGCTGAGGTGTTTTGGCAGCACGCCGCACAGTTTGGTCTTGCCAAAGTCAGACTTGTTGCTCCCGACGTTGTTTGCGAGGTCTTCCAGGGTCATCTCCTCCTTGTTGGCTCAATTGCGTAAGGGGGTGTTGTATCTGCGTTGAGAACGTTGGTGGTTACGTTGATCTTCTATTGTCTTCGTGGATGGAAGCCGCACGCTTTGTATGAGCGGGCGGCGGACGCTTGTCGACGGCAACGAGGCTGGACGACGTGATGCGGTGGGTTGCAAGCGTATAGGGCGACGTGTTGGTCTGTTTTGTTGAGTGTCGCGCGGCGCTGGCACAACGGGCCAACGTGCAACGTGGGCGGCGTGCTGCAACAACACGAGTCGAGGCTGCTCGAAATCCTGGATGGGCGGGTGTCTTTGCGGTGAGTTGCGGAGTGGGGGTTTCCTTAGACAATGCCGTTGTGTTCAGTGCTGATAGTTGAGATGAGCAGCTCGAATGTTGGCAAGCACGGAATAGCAACGGAAAGCATAAACATTCGGGCAACGCCTTTAGGTGCAACTGTCCATGCTTCTGAGATTAAGGTTATCGAACTTCAGACCCTGCTTTGCCATAAGCTTGCGCCGAAGTTGTATGCGCCCATCCATAACGACTCAGCATTCTTCTACTGAAAGACGAGCCCGTCGCGCATCGACGTCCCAAACCATACCTGACTACCATGAACGCGGGCAATGTGCGGTCATATGATGGCAGCCGAATCTTAGGTGGAACCAAACACGCCGTCGTGTTTACCAAGCCCAGCGTAGATGGTCCAACAACCCTCCAATACACTTTAACCGTCTTTATCACCCTTTAAGTATTGAGAACAATCAGCCGGTCTCCTTCCTTCGTGTATAGTGGTTTGATCGTTGCCGTGTCTGCTGGTCTTGCCGGTATCTCTGCTCCGTCGCATGCTTCACTCGGAACAGCGGGCGCTGGCACCGTAGACGAGGCGAGTGACCTTACAAGGTCAAGATGCGGTTGGGACGCTGTTGGCACTACCAGGGTCGTGCACAAAGTCGACAGTCGTAGTTGCAGGGCCGTGTCCACCGCTCAGCAGTGGAAACGTCTTCAGGCTCGATAGCCGTGTCGGGAATGGTGGAAAGCTGGAAGGCGACATTCTCGTGTGGTCGCATTTGCCAAGCTCACTGGGTATTATTTTGTCATCTTGGTGGAGATTGCGAAAATACCTCATGATGGTTTCATGGTATCACTACCGTGGCCTCCAAAGATTGCGTTCCAATAGCGTACCGTCTCCTCGGTTGAGCGCATGGGACCGCCCCAACGGATGGGATACCAGTCTTCTTGATGTGATCGTATCGTTGTGTGTCCCGGGGTGACTTTCACGCGTTTGAGGCGCGACTGTGTAGTCACGGGGACGCACACAGCTTGTTCATCAAGCTCTTCCTTGATAAGATCAGACAGCGCTCGCTTGCGTTTGGCGCCGGTGGCAGCGAGGCCGGGAGGCGCAGTGTCCACAGAGTGGAACGTTGTTGGGAACGTCGAATAGGACTCAGCTGGTTGTGCAACATCAGCGTGACTTTGTGGAAACGGGGGCGGAGCCGGTGGAGCGCCAGCTGATGCACCTGGTGGAGGACCAGTCCTAGCATCGTCAGCGGGATGTTGAGGTGGCCGGTTTAACGTAGACAGTAATGCATTGGAGGCATCCATCAACTGTTCATGACCATCCTCGCGAAGGTTTCTCAACTTGTGCAGCTGTTCCCTCACGCGCTTGAGCTCTCGTAGATGCGCTGGTCGCGGTCGTAATGTCAGCTTGGCGCCGATCAAAGACTTGGCTTTCCAGATGATTGCGCCTGGATCACCGTGCCACTGAAACTCTCGCGGTGCGCCCACATCGTCCTTGTTCTTGTAATCGACAACGGGGTATGCAGTGTAGAGTCCATATGACAAGGTCTCGCCCCGTTGTGCTGAGTAGTGTGCCGCGTATGAACTCGGCGTCACTGGGACACGAGCGTTCTTTGTTGTCGTGGTCTGCTCTTGCCAACGTTTCTCGTGATCGATCAAGTAGTCCAGATAGGTGGGAACGATAATGAGCTGAGGGTACGCAGCATCGAAGGCCGTATGATCGCCAGCGCATATGTATATGGCATTCTAGAAGTCGCCGAGTGTCTCCAGGCGCACCAAGCCTCGCCGCCGACTCCCTTCAAACTCGATCTTCGCAAAATTGTCGAGGACATGGGCGCCGTGAAGACTATGCGACACTCCGCACACACAACAGCAGCCAGAGTACTCTGCCCAGAGTCGGTCCTTGTATGTGGCAGCGAAAGTCGAATCGCTCAACCTAGACCGCTTGGAAGGCGAGGAGGTCGAGGTGTCATCGTCGTCTCGATTTCGTTTCCTGCGCGAGGAGGCTGTGGAGGGCGTGGTCGGTCTTCGAAACTCGGCTGTCGAAGTCGTTGAGCGTGCGTTTGCGAGGGCCGGGCGCTGAGGTGGATATGGCGCTGGTGAGATGGTGTGGGCCGAAAGATCGTCGTAAACAAGAGAGGGCACGTCTGGTGTAGCGGACTGAGAGGATATCAGCGACAGTGGGGGTTCGCCATTATTGTCGAGCAGGCGTGACACGCTGCTGCCGTCGCAGACAGTCTATGATAGCGGCGCGCAAACGTCCGAATGTAGACATGAGGGTTGGCGGAGCGTGACGACACTCGATCCACATGTTGCGGAGGTAGTTTCGCCGTCTCCGGATGGCTGGTGTGGCTGGTGTGGCTTAGCGTCCAACGATTGGTTGAACGCCATGAGTACTAGCGCATTGTCTGCATCATCAACCCCCCACCACCGTCATCATCGTATTGAAATAATGAGCTCTACTTTCATATTCGTTCCCCGTCTATAGGCAGTGATATCTGAGACTAGTTGCCCGCTTTTCCCTGGGGTATTTGTCTAGTCAATAATGCCCACTCGTTGCTACCAGGAATGTACATTGCGCTGTCGAGTCCGTGCCGTCTTGAGACCGACAATAGCTGCCACAATCACACCAAGGTAGGCAGGTTGCTCACTGACTTCTACTAATTCCTCCCCACGTAAAATGAGGTTCGTTCACTCAGCATGTATCGTGTATCCTCGCTGCAAAGTCAACGAAGAACCTCGGTATGTTTTTCAGAGGGGAAATATGGAACAGCTCGTGGAATTGACTGATCAGCAGACTACTTGCTCAAGCTTATCGTAACGCGACTGTGGAAACCCTGAGCAAGTCTACCGCATTGCAAACCGACGCCAGTTCGTGGCACTGGTAGGCTCGACACATCGATGAGTTTCGGCTTCAATGCAGGTCCCTGGTTGTCTAGCTCCATTATCATCTGTATGGTGCGTTGGAGATTCTATTTGGTCCCTTCAAGTCACCACAGACGAAATATTTCGTGGGTTTAGAAGTCAGGTACGATGTCTGCTCGGCGACCACTCTCCATAAGTTACTTAAACTGATGCCAGTGGGCAGTCTCCGAAATTGGCACAGATGTAGAGATCTTGTTGCCTTCCCAGAGGCTCCTCGTCCTGCACCTTCTTGCCTGCCACGTTCCTCTTCGCCCAGACTCAAGTGTCCACACCCTGTACAATGATTTGTGCGCCGTGAAGGACTTGGAACGTAGCTTACATGTTACACTTGACAGACCATGATTGCGAGTCCTGCTCGGCTGCTGCATATCGTTGAGCACAGGCCGAAGGTCGCTTAGTGCCGCAGCAGCATGGTGATTACGCCAGCACGAGAGGAAGTCTCAAGCCTGTCCTGGATTGGGTCAGCCGGTAGAGGCGACACACCTTGCGACAAAGAAAGAGTCGTGTTTTATAACACCAATCTCCGGTTGTAAAGCATCTGTACGCGAGGCGCGTTGGAACCACTACTCAAAGCGAGCGTTCTGACTTGCGAACCGGTCTCATCGCATCACAACATGGGCTGAATCCAGAAAGGCAGGTCAACAGAGAGTGCTTCTGCACGGTTCGCGATAGCATCATCAACTCGGTGTACACCTGTAAAACCTGTCTTCTTCGACCAAGGACGGAACTTGCTTCGAATATGCTCAAAGGTAAGACAAGACTCAATGACGCAGCCCGCGATTGAAGATTCTGCGCAGACTGCGAGTTTGACACCACAGTTGCCGGAAAGGGTCAGCGGTATCGCCCTGACTCAAGAGCGCAAGATCCTCAACTGCGAAAGCCCGCAGACTGCGACCTCGCTACATGGGTGATGGCGGAGCGGATACTGGCAAGCGCGGCCGGTTCACCACAGTGCGCTCAAGTTCTTCATTGGCCCCCGTCTATGCTGAAGTCTGTAGCCAATATGTGTGGAAAGACGGGAGAGCAAGTGAAAAGACGCGAAGCCAGGTATTCGTCAAGGTGTTGGAGCGTATAGTTGGACCGATCGAGTCGCCGCCATGTGCATGTCCTTCATTTGCGCGGCAGCACTGAAAGTTCTCACTACGCAGTTGGCAAAGTCTGCCAGCTTCACGTTTTACTAGAACTGACCCACCTCGACCTATGAGACTCCTACAGGAGTCATCAAGACCGGATCACTGGAGTTATCAGCTTCGATTTGAGGTTTGGTGAGGGTGCAATCCGTCACTGCGGAGATGCAGAGGGCAGAGACAATTGGGAGAGTTGAACGAGATGGTATTGTTATGCAAGACACAAAGGTAACCAGATCACCGCTACTTGAGTTCGTGGCCAAACTGAACACTAGTAGTCGGAAGCTAGAGGGCTTTCAAGATTTAAACGCCACGAAATGCTACCAACGATGCGGAAACATGCATTTTCTTGCCATGCCGTCCCGAACGCCTGGAATGCCGACTTGGATAAATGGAATAGGCCAACTAAAGGCCTCCCGACATTCTCGTGGGACAAGAGACAAAGCTGAGTGTTGCTGTAGTATCTATGAGTCTGTCAATCTGCTATCGTGCGTTGTGTAGATGTTGAAGGAGAGATTTACAACGAGAACGTCACATATATAACAGCGGTTGGAAAATCCAAGCTGGGTATGCTTACTTTCATTCAAGGTCAGCCTCCTCGTCGTCAGAGAGGATGTGGCTGTAGTCTTCCTCAAACAGCTGCTGGGGACCCTTGTGGTGAAGAGCCTAGCTGGCATGCTTGATCACGCATGCCAGAAGAGCGTGATAGTACGACCACCACGACCAGAGAGTGATATTTTAGCAGATCTCTAGCAAAATCAGGGATGTTACTCCTTCTTGTCAGATACAAGGGAGTAAAGATCGGCGCGTATGATAAGCAGCGACTGGTGACACAGAAAGAGGGGTATACATATTTGGCAGCCCACTTACGGAACACCTGCTTCAATTCATCATATAAAGTGCTCGCTATCGGAGCATACAATAAAGAAGCCAACATAAAGTACATCAATTCTAAAAGCTTCTGCTGCCTCGCGTTATCTGGTGATAGACCGTCCTCGCAGTACTGTGTCCAACATGAGCAAAAAGAAAGGCACGCATCCGAAGCCAGCAACGAAGCCATCTCGCATGTACCCTTCGCTTCATCAAAACGTCCTAGAAGCGGTCTCAGAGTACATCACGGCTCCGAAGTTCCACGAGGACAACATCGATGAACGTGTTGACAAAGAGTATTCAACTTTCGTCACGGGTCAGTTCCGCTGCTTCAACCCTATCTGTTCGACTCGCGGTTGGGGGAGTGGTAAGGTGACAATCTTGATAAGACGCTATCAAGATGGAACCTACAATGCTGCAGTGTTCATGCAGCGCTGTAAGGAGTGTGACTGGTTGGGGAAGCTTACAATGGACAAGGTAGCATACGTCAGCCGAGTCCAGTACAGACTTCTGAAGTGGGCAGGTGTGGTGCTGGAGCAGCCAGTTTATGTAAAGAAGAAGATGCCACCACACAAAACCCATCTTTGCGAAGGATGCAAAAGGGGAATATGTCAAGAGGCTAAAAGCCGGCGGAATCATTGAGAAGCTCATTTCAATCCGACATTTGCACTTTGGTAAGCCAAGTTTCCCTCTAACAGTTTTGGGCTGAAGCTTATAAATAAAGGATCCTGTCAGGTTTATCCAAGAGTATGCGAGATCATTCGATGGCAGATTATATGGGTATGATCAGGATCAATAGTTCGTTCGCTTGCGAGGTATTGGTGGACGACACACAGCAATTAATAACAACGAATGAAATTAACACTTCAAGTTTGAAGAACCGTGCGGTTAGTAGCCATAGTATCTAAAGAGAGATCAAGTGCATTGGCTTTTGCATGGAAATCGCAGTCTTGCAAAGTATATTTACAAGCCTTACCTCGCAAAACAAAGACAATATTTTCTGTATTGGGACACCGAAATAAGTCAGAAAACCAGACACCCTTGTGCTCTCTCCCTAGCTATACGTAATCGTCCTTAGGTTTAGAACTACGCAATGAACTTTAATATTGATGAGCTGGACAGCCATAAGCGTAATATCGAGAAGAAGACCAGCCGTTCTCGTGACTATCGAATAGAGCCTAGAGCTGGCGCGACAGGCCGCCAAAAGTAAGTAGTCTCAACATTCAAGGAGGCATCAGACACGCGTTGGAGAGATCGAACTTGGTCCGTAAAAGCTTGATAACAACTTTTCAGACGCCCGCTACCAACGTTTCCCTCGAAGCAGGTCTTTGCTCATAGCACAACCTGGACCAATAACAAGGAGCACGTCATCATCATACGAGCTCTAATTCAATAAAATGTTAACTTGATCAAGCAAAAATGAGTTACCAAGCCGATGAGTCTTTCTTCTTCTTCTTCTTAGACGTTGCTGAAAAACCCCAAGAATCGTCTACTGCCTCCGAAACAGCTTCAACGATGGGATCCTCCTCTATCAGTGCTTCGACTATCTCCGTGTATGGTTCGACATCTACCTGAAAAGGCGAGTCATCGCAATCAGCGTTCAAGATTGGGCCGTCGTTCCCCAGAATCTTGTTCTTGATGATTTCGCATGATCCATTATCGGAGAAGAGAGGTGACAGCTCTGGAGAAGATGATTTGGCTGATAGAACCACGATATCTCGAGTCTCTATCAATAGCCGTGCATTAGTATCCAATGTGGACTCGTACATTCTCATACCAGACAGGGTGACTTACTCTGCGAGGTACCCGTCACAAACTTCTTGCAGGTTTCTAAGCCTTGCATGAGTACATCAAGTTGGTTGGTCAACTGCTTGCGCTTTACACGACTCTCATCAGATTCACCTGCCACACTGGTTACCACATCGACAGTAAGGTTTGAGACTCTGATTGGGGAAAGAATATCGCCCAATTTGGCGATGAGACTGGTTTCAACTGCCTGTACAGCAATATCGTCCACGAAGCGCTTGAACGCGACCTTGCGAACATGGAACGTTAGTATGAGATATCTGACTGAAGGCTTTCGTTGACAATTCTCTCAAAAACGTACCTTGTAGTAGGCTTGCATGCAATCTAAGGCTTCGGAACACGCGTAGCGATTCATGTCAGGGTTCGTGTGCTTCATTAGCGCCTCCAAGAGTGGGTGGAAGTCCACAGTTCGGTATTCAGGTGATGAGAGAGAGTCCATGTTGAACACATCCTGAATGATGCGCGTGAGTTCTGCTTTACTCCTGTCTTTCTTGACCTGTTGCACTGTCTCAGTGAAGTAATGGTTATATGTGATTGGATGTCCCTGCTGGTGTGGACGTAGCAGGTCCGTGGCCTTTTGCTTTGCATCTCCGATGATATTCTTCAGCGCGGGCTCGACCAACGTCTGAAATAGTGCGCCGCTTGCGGAAGCGTCTGCAATGTGGGAAACAACATGTTGTACGAATTTTTTCACTGCCTGTGCTATTTGCACCATATGGCGAGCCGTAAGCGCCTGCCAGGGACGTGATTGCTCGGCAAATAGATCTGATATTATCATCGGATTGAAAGTCCCCGGAAGTTCGCAGCCCCGACTGCGCGTCATCAAAGCTTCAATATGGTCGAGAAATTGCGTGCGTGTCAGAATCTTTACGTCCGAACTGTGTTTCTTCGCAAGACTCTCATCGCACGGGTCTGTGATGGCGTAGTAGTGCCCTTTGCGTGTCATTGTTCTGGAGAATGACTGGTTGAGATTCTGTACAACGGCACGAATGCGCTTTTGGTAACCAGTGTCGGTTTTGGCATCGTCGAAGAAGTCATTGTTGTAGGTTCCATCCACGGCAGCTTTCGTGAGCGATTGGAATGTCTGACTGAGGGTTAAGAGGTACAGCCGCTGTTCTTCGACACTGGCTCTGGGGAGTCCGAGCTTTTGGAGCTGAGCACGGCAGGTGGTAGACTTGATCTCAATCTCTTCGACGAGACTTGGAAGTTCCGCAGCAATTTGGGCAAGGAGTAGCTTGCTCAATCTTTCTCTCAAGGTTACAATTCCGAGGATCGAGTCAGGAAGTGTACGCCACATTCCTTTAGCGAAAAAGTTCCTCTCTTCTCCATCCCGCTTAGGTAACGACCAGGCTCCAGTCTCTGAGTCCATATTTCTGAGTACATGCCATCCAAGACGAAACTCTACGTCGAGATTCTGAGCGAGAGACACGTACATCATCTCACTATCAGAGCCCGGAATAAGAGTGTCAGGCTTTGTGATCACGCCAAGCGTCCGAGTTCCGTTCGTATCGGCAGCTCGAGCCAATTTAAGTACGATTTGATTGGCGTAGTCGTTCTTCGCAGAGACAACTGCAAGAATGATGCTCCTTGGCTCCTCCATATATGCCTTCACAACATCTTGCACCAGCTCGACATCAGCCGCAGATTGCTGCTTTGTCTCTGAGTGAATAAGTCCCGGCAAATCCACGATCGTGAGGTGTGGGCGATCAGGACCAGAGATCTCGATGCGCAAGAGATCTTTGGAGAACGCACGACCGAAGCTTCCGATTGCCATAGCTTTCTTCGCATTGTCGATCAAATCTGGAAGCGCGTGAAAGTCATCCAGTGTCTCACGGAAATCGCCGAGCGAGGCACGCTCTGCTTCATTGTGAGAGTGGTCCGGGACGATGGATACGCTGACTCCGACCCGGGGCGTCTTTCGGAGGACTAGTTCGGTGGGAAATCGAGTGCATAGGTTACTCTTCACGGGGAAAGAGACTCCAGAGATGGCTTCGAGTACAGAACTTTTCCCGGACGACTGATCACCGCAAACGATGATTTGTGGTAGGGAAACATAGTGATCAATGCCGTGGGAGCGGAGGCGATCTACTGAGTCCAGAAGATCCAGTTGTTCTTTCGAGCAGAGATCATCAAGAACACGACTTTCGAATGGTTTGACGACCATTCTGGGCGAGGAGAATTGTAGGCGATCTGAAATATCAGAGTGGGTTGAGCGAGGTTGCCAGATAAGATGATTGAACGGAAGATTGGAGAACAAATATGCTCATAGACAGTTTGTTCAACTGATGAGGACCTAAGCCATCGAAAACATGGACACTGCTGGCCAAGCTACTGATCGGTAGTACGCAGACGCAATACATCTATATTTGTCGACACCTTGCATTAAAACGCTTATCGATGTATCTTCACCCTAAAGCAGGGTGTTGTTTCGGTGTTGCAGTAATGATAAACGTAACGGCCAACGTCTGAACGCGCATAGATAGCAGAAGTGTGCATTCCATTCTATGCTGTATCACCGTAATTCTGGTCTAGAACAATTGGTTCTCGGGTGTTTCTCATATAGAGGCGAGCAGGAGGGAACACTACCCAGGGATTTGGGTTTGCAGCGATACCGTATGCAATGCAACGAGAAAGGAGGACCTTCCGTAGAAGAATTTGTGGCTTGATCAGGTTCCACCAACCAATAGAGACCGTGCACAGTCCGCATATCTCCACCGTGTGTGTTTAACCAATCTCGTTTTCGTACCCTACATCTTGATGCGCACATGCCACATCGCCAAAATGCCTACACCACACGTAAGATGCACTTTCAAGTTTAGCGATGAGTGGCCTATCACTGCACTGGGTACCGAACGATCATCGTTTACATATGTAGAGAAAAAATTGAACCTTAATTCGGGGTGCTGGGGCTCTGCATACGTGACTGGAGGAAGATTGTAATTTCCCAAGTACGCAGTCTCACCGGAAGAATGCGCTGGCATCCTTCGGAAATTCTCTACTGGGCTGCATGGTAAATAGCCACTTCTGGTCACGACATTGCTGTTTGACACTCTCTTGGAAGGGGTATTCAAGTATGATGATCTTCGTTGAGGCTGCCAATGGAGACACGCCACGCTTGTAACAGGATTTGACCGGTGATCCCAGCAAGGCGGGAAGGATTCGATCACGTGCATAGGTTAGGCAGTAGCTCCAGTGCCAAGGCTTGGGTAGCGCCCTGTGAAGGCTACTGTTACGAAGAATAATAACTTGTACAATATCTCGCAAGGGTTCGCTCTTTTGATGCAGAAACTCCTACAATCACGTGTTTATACTATGCACGGGCGTAAGCTAGGCTCGTAGGCAGATGTGTTATCGCATTGGGTTAGATGCAGTTACAAGCAGCAAATAGAAATCAGCTGCATGGTTTCAACGCACTTGCTCTGATTAACTTGATGTCTAGGAAGCGATATAACACGTGACCACAGGATTCTAACGCCCGTACATACTATCCTATACAGCGCTTAGGTCACACAAATCCTCTGTGCCGAACCAGTGGTATTTAAGTATGCCCCGCTGCCATTAGCTCCTTTCTTCTTCAGCAAAGTCTGGTCAACAATACAATCAACGAACGCTCTGGTTAAAGATGATCGATGCTACTAGTTCCAATGTGGGTAAAATGCTCACCCTACAGGATTTGAAAGGCGCTCTCCGGTCAAGAATAAGTTCGATGACAACATCTGCCCGGCAGGCATTGTCCGATAAGCAATACGGCACTGGGTTCGACATACTGGTGCAGGGCTCGACTGGTTATCGAGATTTCATATTTCCGCAATTGACTCGGCTACTAGCGTCACTGCTGGACTCAAGAGACTGGATATCTGTCCTTGAGATTGGACCGGGCCCGAAGAGTGTGCTAGGAAGTCTTCCCGATCACCAGAGGAGAAGATTCCGACGATATGAAGCTTTTGAGCCAAACCAGGTGTTTGCGGAGAGCCTGGAAGCGTGGTTATCGGTCGGTGACAAGATTTCATCGCGATTCCCTTGCTTGGAATATCCACCTGTCATTCATCGTCTCTCGTTTGATCCACTACAAGACGCTTGCAACAAGGGCAGTCGTGATACGTATGACGATGACCAAGGATACGATGTGATACTCTTTTGCCACAGCATGTATGGCATGCCATCAAAAGCAGATGTTATCACACAGACCCTGAAGCTGCTCAACAAGACGAGGGACGGAGTGCTAGTGGTCTTCCATCGTGGTGAAAGCCTCCACTTAGCTGGCCTGATATGCCATCAGACTGCTGTCTCCTCTGCCGGGGTCGTCAGAGTGGCATCCGAGAATCAGGTTTTAGACGACTTCGCTCCCTTCATCGCGGGTTTCACAATGCGTGATGAAGAGGCGCACAAACTTGTCCAGGCCGAATGGCGGCAGGTGTGCCGCGATCTCAGCATTCGGGAGAAAGGCCATGCAGACCTTCTATCGTTCAGTTCGCCCGATGTTATGGTGGCTTTTACCCAGTGTGCAAACGACCTATCGCAAGCCAAAGCACAGTTGCCAATAGTGAGGGAAGTCAGACAAATCAAGAATCGAGAGGCTCGGTTGCACCGCCCGGCAGCAGTCTTCAGACCGACTACAATTAGTCAAATCCAGGAATGCGTCCTGTGGGCACTCACGCACAAAGTTGGTTTGACCGTTATTGGTGGGGGTCATAGTGGTCATTGTGTTTTGGACAACATCATCTCGGTTGATATGGGTGCTTTTAGTGGAGTATACATACACAACACAGAAGAGGAAGACGTTCCTGCCGCTATCGGTTGCAACACTATCATCGTCGCCGACGCTGGCTGCACAACCGGAGATATCATCAGAAAGGCTTTAGCGTCGGGTGTAACAGTGCCTTTGGGATCCCGCCCTAGTGTAGGGGCAGGCTTATGGCTACAAGGCGGCATTGGCCATCTGGCTCGAATGCATGGTCTGGCCTGCGACGCTATCGTGGGTGCTGTTATGATCAGCGTCGACTCTGGTGAAGTGTTATGCGTTGGGCATGTACCGAGTGAACATCAACCAGTTGCATCCGTCCGACCGGAGAATGAAGCCGATATTTTATGGGCACTGAAAGGTGCAGGAACGAACTTCGGTATCGTTGTCAGCGTCATCTTCAGGGCTCACACAGCACCGACGTCCCTGATACAGAATTGGATTGCGCCGCTAAGTGGTTATGCTGAAGCACAGCATAAGCTCCGAGATTTCGACATAGAGGTTGCCAAAAAGCTCAGCAGAAACAATTCTGCAGATGTCTACCTGTACTGGGACAACAATCAACTGCACCTTGGCGTGACCTTGGTTTCCTCTGCGATAAGGCACGCACCTACGAAACATACATTTGCCGCGACTATTTCGTCTGTGCTAGGGGTTAAAAAAGACAGCGTCAAGATCGTGGACGGCCTCGGTCTTTTTGAGACAGATATGTACATTTCCAAGATGCACGGTGGGCATGGCGGGGGCAAAACGTCATCGTTCAAGCGTTGCCTATTTTTAAAGAACATCGGAGATCGAGAAGTGGCTGAGCAGTTGTTGGAAGCTATTGAAGATCGCCCATCGCCGCTGTGCTACCTTCACCTCCTGCATGGAGGGGGAGAGATTGGCGACACTCCGGCCGATGCTACTGCTTTCGGCTGTCGAGATTGGGACTTTGCTTGTGTGATTACCGGTGTTTGGCCGCGCGAGCAAGATAACACTGATGTCGCACGAGCTGTCGTAGCATGGGTGTACAGTGTTGCCCAACACTTGCTGCCCGTATCCAAGGGAATTTACAGCGCTGACCTTGGACCGGACTCCAGGGACGTTCCCCTCGCTTGCAGAGCCTTCGGCGCCAACCGGCAGCGGCTAGTCCAACTCAAAGCCAGGCTGGACCCACGAAACGTCCTGGCTTATGCCTGTCCACTCCCGAAAGCCCCACTGGGGCCGAGGCTTATACTTCTCATCACAGGCCACAGCTGCGTTGGAAAAGACTACTGTGCTAATGTGTGGGTTTTGATGTTCACAAAACGCTCTCTGACAACTCGTGCTGTGAGTATAAGCGAAGCCTTCAAGCGGGAATATGCTGCAGTAACTGGTGCTGACGCTGATCGACTGCTTTTTGAACGCGCCTATAAGGAGCAGCACCGTACAGCCTTGACAGCATACTTCCTCGATCGAGTGCAGCACGAGCCCCAGCTGCCGGAGGAGCAGTTTCTGAGAGTGGTGAACGAAGCTGCAGATGTGGGTGTGCTGTTTATCACAGGGATGCAAGACACAGCACCCGTTGCCACTTTCTCGCACTTGGTACCAAACAGCAGGCTTGTCGAGATTTACGTGCATACCACTCCAGAACGACGGCAATCTCGCAAATATGGCCATATCGATAAAAGCGATCGTCCAAGCGACGAGATGAGCAAGTCGATCAAGCCGAGTCTGGAATCCATATCTCACCGACCTTGCCTCTTGTTCAACAACGAGGTGACTGGAGATGAAGCCTTGGGGGCTTTTCTTGAGGACAGTCTGCTGCCCTTAGTCCATGAAGACCTACTGCGACTAGCTGAAATGGTGCGTCCAATACCCGACTTTCCACGTCAGAACATCGTTTTCCGTCACGTGCTCGGCATATCACAACAGCCAGGAGGCCTGGCATTGTGTACATCTCTCTTGCAGAGTCATTTCACTGGTGATTGGAGCACAGTCGCGGCGATAGCATGTTGCGAGGTTGGCGGCATCGTGTTTGCATCTCCGTTATCTTTCCGCCTCAATATTCCCTTGATGCTCATACGAGAAGTTGGAAAGTTACCCCCACCTAGTTTCTCTACCGCCAAGTCTCAGTCCCATGTCTCGTCTTTGGTATCCACCAAGTCGATCCATAAGCGGATCGAGATCGAGCGAAGCGCTGTACCCAAGAACGGTTCAATTGTGGTAGTAGACGACACGCTGGCCACAGGGGAAACGCTTTGCGCTGTCCTAGAGGCATTGAAAGTAGCTGGCGTTGGTTTCGAAAGAATAAGCGTGTTGGTAGTTGTCGAGTTTCCGATTCATCGTGGACGAGAACTGCTTCGAAGACGTGGATTCTCCCGTGTTAACGTTCGCAGTCTTCTTACATTCGACGGCGCATAGTATTCCCGTTAGCTTCCTAAATCTTTAGAACTTCTGTATAACGTAGCACATCGTGTATGTCAGAAATCTCAAAAAAGAAGACGATGGACTGAGCTGGTCGTATATCCGATATCGTTGTCTATATTGACAGGGGCACCCACTTCGCCTTTTTCCTCTTTGACCGTGCTGACTTGTCAGAAGACCACTTGGCCCCCGGTTTTTCCGTATCAGCAGGTGCGTATGCAAGAACTTTCAAGTCTTGAGTCGACTCGTCTCTCAGAACGTTTGCCCACGAGCCTCTTTCAACTCCGATAGCTTTTAACCCAGGTATCGCGAGTTGTGGGAACTGCTCAGTAGAGTGAGAGCTCTTCTGAGAAACAACCGTTTTTGATCTGGCAGTGGCTATACGAACAGGAGACGAGTAAGGCGAGTGTACACCTGTGTTAGGGCTAGCCCAAATCCCTTGACCTGCCTGCTGTGCCGATTCCGTTGGAGTTCCGAGCGGCGGGAAGTCGTTGTTGCTTGTCAAATGGTTTACTCTTACTAGCCCTCCATTGATTTCTTGCTGCCTTGCGTTGTTTGGTATAGTTTCGAAGTCAAGGGTAGGAAAGGTAGATTCTGCGTCGTGTGTCCCCTCGTTACGGGTGATCCGATCAATCATGACGTCTTCATCCTCAATCGATGGCGAATCTCCATCTTTTGGCTTCTTCAAGAAGTCATCGAGCCGTGCAAAGAGCAATCTATCAGCGTACCAATCTGGTGGTTGTGGAATCGATGCTGGACCATCTTCTTTCGACGGGACGATCCAGGACCGACCAACTCGTGAGTCTGACTTGCTAGTTTCTCTGAGACATGATATACTTGTTGTATCTAAAAGTAGAGCTCTCACTCTTGGGTCTGGGTGCCGGGAGGAAAGTCGGCGAGCTGTTGTGAGTGTTGCTACGACCTTGCCTGTAGGCCGCACGCCGGGATCTGCACCGTTCTCGAGTAAAATCAGAACAATTTGGTAGACCTCTTGGTGCAAAGCTCTTCTTAACATATTTCCTTGGCCGATTCCTCCCGAAAGAACATGATACAATGCTGTGTCCATATCTCTTGTGTAAAGTTCCGATCTCCGTTGACATAAGTGGCTCACGAGGGTCACCATCTTCGCAGTAGCAGCCATTTGCAATATCTTGCCGCATGTGATGCATGAGTTTCCATTGATTGAGTCCGAAGATTGCAGAAGAATCAAAGCCACTCTTTCATGTCGTTTCGAAATGGCAAACGCAAGAGGTAGGTCCTTTCCTTGACCGGAAGGATTCGCTCCGAGCTCTAATAACAGCTTCACCATATCTTCATGGCCATAGTATGCTGCAACCGAGAGTGGCCTCGGCATTATGGTTAATCTCTTCAAATAACCGGCAGTGGTGTTTATGTCTCCACCTTTGCGTACGATCCTCCGCGCAAGGCTTTTGAGGTCTCTCTTCGCAGCGAAATGGAGCAAGGTGCTCCTATAATATCGGATATTGTCGCGAGCGATAGAGTCCATAATCAACGGATAGAATCTATGGCTCGCCTGCGCAAGACAGCTTTTGTCTCGAGCGCGTAGATATTGGATAACCTCCAGTATGATTTCGTTTGGAAGAGAAGTTAGGCCCTTATCGAATTTGGTTCGATAGGCATCGACAAGCGTAAAAGTCCTATGATTGACATATTGGAAGCGTCTGAGATCCGAGTGGCGAAGATATACAAGAATCTTTGGAAGGATCTCGGTCTTCATGAATAGCCTGCCGATGGCTCGAGAGCTTGCTGGGTGTTCACTCATGGCTCAAAATTTCAATTTGGATTAGATGGCCCAAGTGAAAATGAGTCTGTAATGGTGGAAGCAACGGATTGAGCGTTCTTTGAAGTGCGGTCGAGGCTTTCGATGAAACCACAAGAATGAAACCTTGGACAGAAGCGTGTTTGTAATCAGGAAGGTACCAGGAATGTGATGTGCGGTGCAACTGTGAACCATTCTGAAATCAGGGTGCTGGCAGCCAAGGCACACATTCAATGGCAAACTGCGGTTCGCAATCTTCGGGCTCGATTAATGTTCAGCTGATGTAAACGTAATCAGCGAATCGAAGGAATGGAACTTAGCAAACTCCAAGTCCTAACCGGGTTGAGATCAGCCTCACGCCACATCGAAAAACGCCAGTAGAGCGCCCGTAATCATGTACAAAGATCTTGGTAAGAGCTAAACAGAAGCTTCTCTGATAGCCGTCATCGCAATACACCACATTTTCTGCACACCAATCGAACTCATCTCTTCGTTGAACGTGAAGGAGGTATGTTATAATACGCGCATAGCCCTTCTCTGCCTCTAAAGATGGAAGCTTTGCTATGTGAAGTCTTCTGATGACCACCACAACATCTCCTACTATAAAATGACTTTGTTACTTACAGTCAACCATCCCATCTTCTTCTTTCCGCTCCGATATCAATCTCCCTGTCCTTGTTATAATGGACAGGCCCAATGATTTTGACCATCTTTTGCACATCTGGGTGTAGTGGGACGTTACGCAGATGACCATAACCATGCAGTACACTGCTAAGTGTGCCATATAGATTCAATCCAACCCGATTGTTTCTCTCAGCACCCTTGAGTTTTCGAAGAGGATGCTTGTCGCTTTTCACACTGTCGTCATACTGTTTCCACTGGCGCTGCCAGAATGAACGCCACTGAATGGCGAAACCTTTGTGTGTTGCACTTGTGACTGGTAGGTTTTCGAGTAACCAACGACAAGCTACGAGATCCTCGAGAGACGAAGATGCTTGCTTGATGGATTGTGTGCTAGAGTTCACACAATCTGCGTTCATCCGTTCGGTCAAAGCCGCAATGTTCCGCTTACATTCGCTCAGCGTTTCACATGGCACCGACAGTCCTTGACACTGTACAAGTAAATCTTCAATCTTCCCCTCCATCACTTCCATGCGCTTGGAGTCAGATGTATGTTCGGATGCTACTCTTGCATCCAGTCTCTTTAGGTAATCTGCTGTGCTCCTTGCCTGGTTGGAGGTCTCCTCAAACTGGGCGGCTGTGAGAGACCATCTCCGCTGCAGAATGACGGAAGGCAGGTTTCTTCCAAGCTCTTCTAAGACCTGCTCAGGGCAATCTGAGTAGGTCGAGAACTGGATTGTTTTGCAAAACCATAGTACACCAGTGCAGAAGCGCTCCCAGCTTAAGCATTGCTTAACCTCCTTGTGGCAACTTCGGTAAAACGTGGCGCCATACTTGTTGGGAATGCCCGCAAGCTTATAGATCTTGGCGTCTGTCAATCCTTCAATGTATTGAGCCTTTGTGTAAGAGCGTATATCTTCCATGATAAGATTGCTACTGCACTTTTTGCCTCTGGCCGAGAAACGCATCCGGTATGTGTGACGAAGCAGCGTAAAAAACCATGTTCGAGTCAGCTCAAGAAGTATTCTGGTGATTCGATGTGGATCTTCCCAAAAGCCGGTCACGACTTCCTGCCAGCAGTTGATACTATGACCTTCCGTCTGCGTTGGGTCAGACGAGAAGATTCCACAAGGCCATCCGTACTCCGCTGTCACTGTCTGCACCAGGTATGCTGTCGGCAGACGGGCCATCATGTACGGTGCTATGCGTTCAACAAGAGCCTTTCGATCGTGGGTTGCGATGTGCCAAAACTGCAAGGGTTTAGAAGGGTTCTCCGGAATGTCTGCCAGCAGATGTTTCAGCGAAGGAGCGCAGGAATTTTCTGGCTTGGAGCTGAATGGGAAGGTCAGATGCATTTTCGGCTTCTCGGGAGACGTCATCCTGCCAGGAACGTTAAGACGTTCGCAGGGTATCTCAACAGACCAAGCGTAAGTCTTTATAGGTGAAGATCATCGGAATAGGGAGAAACATCTAGTGCTACACACCGGCCCGAGTTGAAAGGTGGTATGCGTAGTCGAAGGTGCTTCCAAGGGAGTTCTTGATCAATGTACAATGACCAACAGAACGTATAGACACCCTAAGTCTGGTACACTAGCCTGTGGCTTACTCCTGATCGGTTGTAAGTACTGGTTAGCCAATCAGAAGCAGCCCTTGAAGTTGTCTATCTGATTAGAGGGGGTTCATACATCTTGCCGGTCACCAACGCAATAGTTATTTTGACCAAGGAGCTACACCTCTAGTAGCGGCTAGTGTTCCCTGGATGTAGATCGTTTGAGGCTTAATGCACAAGGTGTGTGGCTAATATCTATCTGACCTGTGAAGCCTGCGCAATTGTCTGTCGAATGTGAGAGACCATGAATCCAGAAGCTAAGAGGCTATATACGCGGCGCATCGATGGATGCAGATCTGACCTATTAAACAATGCGAGGACCACTGAAGGGTTGCGGCGTCTCGAGAATATTCAGTACTCAGACGTTTGCAATGATGCAATCTGCCTTCAAATATAATGGTGCGAGAGTAAGGGTTCTTATCAAGCCGAGAAACGAATATGCAGGTATGTACGTGCCATGCAAAGAGGTACAGTGCAGACTCATAGTCGATTTATCCGTGACCTGAGAGTTGCATTGACCTCGCAACTTCCACTCCATGACGCACGCTTATGCCCAGTAATTCTGCCCCATCGCACAAACTCATTTTGGCCCTGTAACTGGGCGTCAGTGCACTCTTATCGGATTGTGCATAACATACCTCGTCATGCAGCCTACCCCGCTGTACGACACAAGCGCGCTAATCAGAGAGCCTCCGAACTCCAACACAGCGCCGTGCACCTCCATCGAACCATACGCAGCCAAGATCGGTCACTGCACGGTATTTATCGTCATGCAATGCAGGTCTTCGCGCTATACCAATTTAGTTGTGTTAAGAATGTGAGCATTTGCAACGTTCTTCATTAGGTTAGACCAGCTTGTCGAGTCATATCTAGTTACGTCGCGTTGAGGTGGGCTTCTGTGTGGACTTCACAGCGCTTCTTGCGTCGCTCAATCTAAATCTACTTGACTAAGAAGAAAGCATGGGGACCGATCTCGCGTACCAATCTTTATCTGGCGACATATCGGCGCTCATCCAATCGAAACTTCACTACGTTTTCTCAGATGAAGAGCTTCTCTATTCTGCACTGAGATCAGCACATCGAGAAAAGGATGACAGCGTTCTTGATGATGGTAATCGTGGCTTAGCTCACTACGGACACCTGGCGATACAAATGGCTAGGACCTACGATGCTATAATTGACAAGGGGAAAACACTTCGTATGTAAGGTTTGAAGGGTTGAAGAAAGTTGCTGAGAGTTTCTAACAGACGACATACATTCTCAAGACCATTGGTCAAAAACCAAAAAGACCCGAGCAAAGGCGTGTAGGCTGCTGGGGTTGGATTCTCTTATCATGCAAAGTGTTCGACAGCAACATCAGCCCCCTTCTGACACCGTGCTTGATCATGCCTTCAGTGCGGTAATGGGAGCAATTTGGCTTGATTGTGAATACCAGGAATACAAAGGATCGCGCATTCGCTCGACCATCCTGGACGTCCTGCAAACCATCGATACCATTGTGTACCATCAATCGGTCACAGCGTGTCATGTCACCGGCGCTGATAAATCGCCTGATCTCCACATCACACCTTCGCATGGGTGGCATCCGGAGACGACATTCTTAGACCAAGGAAACTTGGATAACATTGGCAATTTCGTTCGTGAGTGGTTCGAGCAAAACTTAAATGACCTTGCCCTCGAATCATGCGTCCAGAAAGATCCTATTCTGGAACTACAGGGCTTTCTTGACCAGAACAATTGTACCGTGCCACTCGGAAGTCATTCCGTAGATGATTTTGAGAAAACAGGTGTTGAACGTTGTACCGACGGGGTGCGACACGAAAGAGAGAGCAGCCGCCCTTCCGACCCCGATACGGACCAGCGACCTGTCTCCACATGGCGCGATACGTCAAGCTTTGTAACAACAGCAACCAGAGGAGCAAAGAGAAAGAGGGATCGGGGCGAAATTGACAAGTCAGGCTGTTTGTACAACAAGATACTGCAAGCAGAACAGCAAAAGCTGATGCACTACCCACAAGACAACCAAAAAGGCTTAAAACGATATCTGCAACACCCCGTAATGGATAAGCTGGAGAGAAAAGGATCCATACTCGTTCGATTTCTGTACTTGGCAATCGGTAGCTGGGAAACAATTGCCGACTTCAAAGATCTGATCCAGCTTTCCAAGAGTGACTCGAGCATCTGCAGAGCACCAAGCATCTTGTCATGCAATGCTGCCGTAATGTATGACGAGATTTGCCGGCTGGAGAAAGAAGAGGCACTGTGTCTACTGCTACGGCGGTATTACATCATCAAACTGTGTGAAGAAGAGGAGTTATACATCGATCATCACAGCCACATTAGCGTCGAGACCCCGAGCACAGTCGATGAAGGTAGAGCAGCAAAGCCAGGAAACCCTGTCTTCGTCCTGGAATCTCACCTCACGGAAAAACTACTACTCAAGGTTATGCCGAACACAGATCCCGAATCGCCTGACTTTCATAAAGCCCGCTCCAAAATCAAGCGACTCCGTAAGCTGGCAGGACGCCTTCGCCATCTCGTCCAGCGCTTTGGTGTCGGCATACTGGGTCTTCTTCCGTCTGGAGCGTCATTCAAACACCTGTCTCTGACCGATAACATGTGCGTAAACCCAGGCATCGCGTCATCGTCTTATGGTAGAACGAGCTGATATGCATAGGCTGCTATCAATGACCGAGACGAACTTCAACGACTTCGCAGTCATACTGCACCAAGAGCAAGGCCCACATCTAGAGAATTTGAGCAGGCTTCTTGAACCGTATGTACTGGCATTCGCGACAGGCTCTGTTGATAATTGTACAATGAGCTCTAGGATGTGGGCACGCGATTCCTTGCTTGAAAATGTACCGAAAGGTTTATTGGGGCGAGAGCTATCAACCCCATTAACACGATTCCTCGGACAGTAATGCGCCAGATTAATGCCAATTCACTACTCTCTTGATGTGTAAGCTTGAAAGAGGACACACATTAATCCTTTCATTTATTTACAATGTCTTCTGGTCCAGACACGGTGAATTCAAGATGTCGAGGCATTAAAAAATAACCATAGAACCTTCAACTGCCCATAATGCCAATGTTTCAACCGTTACTTGAACGAAAGCGTACATCACTGTCAATATTGCAGACACGTGCGTCTCTAAGATCGAAGAGTGTCGTATCAGGTACCTGTGTCAGCTAGCTAGGCTTCCAAAGTCCAACTGCTTGTCCTTGATATGTATCTTGCAATCAGAATAGAGTTGATAATTCATGCTCTACTGCTTCTAAGATGGTCCGAATCCATAGTCTCTTTCAGTATCAAGACGAGCTTCGATGGCATAGTTATGATACCACATCTCTGCACCGTGCTGGATCAATAAGTCGATGAGCGGATTCTCCTTCTTGACCCATTTGCTGTGCGGAGTTATGTTGAGTCCCCCGATCAATCCACAGCTTACATCAGCACCATGGTCTGTCAGCAGGGTCGCCGTCATCAGGTCATTTGCAGCAACAGCAAAGATCAGGGGCGTCTTATCGAGTGTCTTCTCCTCACTGTCCAGACGAGTCGAACGACCCCTGTGGACGACTACGTCATGCTCCAGAAGCAAGAATGCCGTGAAATCTTGAATGGCGCTGTGTTCATCGTTGTAGCGGGATTGACGACAAACCCCGAGTGGGAATTTCTGGATTGAAAGGCCAGATCTAGCAGTACGTTAAATGCTGGCAATGATACTCCGGCAGCGTGTAAGTTCCGAGTCGGTGCACTAGCTGGGTGTAGCTCAATCTGTGGTATGATGTGTCACTGGACTCAGGTTTGGCCAGAGGCTGGAGATTCTCGTTACACAGTAGCTTCAAGCCTTTGGTGGCAATGGTTTTTGGAACGAAGCCAACCTTGACTGCTCGCTAAAGAAGTCGAGCCGAGCGCTATCCAACAACTCCCAATATATCTCCTTAGATTCTGCGTCGTCCACATCTGACGTGATTCTGAATCAGTCATTAGAGGGGTCCGCCAGTAACGCGGCCTGTAGTGGGGTAATGTATTTCTTGTTTCCATTTTCCTCGCCTTGCAATGGAAAACAGTTTAGCTGCAGTATCCGTATGCTAGCTGAAGCCTGGATGGAAATTTGAGGCCGGTGCAGGCTTTGCAACGTGGACAATGTCGCCGGACCAAGGAGTTCTGTGACAATCTCCACGAGACCAAAGTGACAAGCGCACTTGAACATGTGTAAGAAACCAAAACTACCGTCATAGCAGCTCGGTCCGGTATCAATTAGCTTGGAAATGATTTTTATCTAAGTGATATACAACATTACCTATGCGCTCCGGTAAGACTAAACTCAGCAGATTTCAAGGTCAGCTCTAGCAGATTCAAGCAAAGCAGTCTCTTAGATGCTAGAACTTTGCCCGCCTGGCTCATCTTTACGTCCTGAGCTGGTGTCGCCTGCTGAAGGGTTCTGCCAAGACCTGTATCCTTGAGACTCGTGCCTTCCAGATCAGAGTGTTCTAGTTGAAGTCCTTTCAATCACGTCTTCTAGGTCAGGGTGTTCTAGTTGAAGTTTTTTCAATCACGTCTTCTAGATTCCTTATAGTCCACACCTTTGTGTCATATGCACATCTGCAAGTTTATCAAACAACAGGAAGGTTATCAAGCAAAAGAAGGACCGCATCGTCCTATCATCTCACGCATGCATAGGCGAGCGGTAAACGATCCTTTGGATCTTCCTGACCAACACTTACTCCCATATCGATGATCTGTTGAATGAGTTGTTGTCTATACAGTCTCAACGTTATCAAACAAGATGGTTACTTTGCTATAAACCCTCCGTCTGTACCTAGGGTGAACATGATTGGTTTTTCCCCTCTCTTTCTTCGCCAAAGATTCGTAGAATCTAACAAGCTCCCGCATCCCTCCAGCAAATATCCCCACTTCCTCAAGAACTCAGTATTGGCTTCCCAATTCTGAAGATTCCAGGGTTCACCCCACACCAGCAAAGACGGACTCTCAGCCTGATTATGAGCGCACTTCATCTCTATAAGATCGTACCATAATTCATCCTCATCAAAGCGTGGATTATACAGAGCAGCACAAAGTATGTTATCTCTGAACTGAGGTATTGGAAATAAATCTACCCATGGATGGTGAGGCGTGGTCAGCTGCAGCAGCGTTGGAAATAAAATTCTCGGGCACGCGAGCTCCAGCTGGGCGTGTTGTGTCAAGGGGGAAACAGACTCGCAGAGCAGCCAGGTCTTTGAAAGACCAAGAACCGAAGCATTGCAGGCCAGGGCGTTCAGGATGTTCAGGTGAATAATCGTGGGTAGATGAGATAACAAGGGAGCGTTTTGAAGGTATCGAATGAAAGCTGCGTCGGCAAATTGGCGGATGATGTGCTCCAGCTCAGGAGTGACTAAGATGTTGGTATTTCCCAACGCTTTCAGCTCTGAATACGCGGAAAGGAGATCCTCGGAGGCGGCGGAGGAGCTGTTTCGCGCGACCAAGTCGGAACCAGGATTAGCCGTGCTTGCCGTCTGCGCCTTTTTTTTCCCTTGCAATTGTTAGTCCGGAGGTTGTACACAGATACGGTCACCTACGATGTGCCCTTTGATTGAGCCGATTTTGGAGCTTTCGCCTCTCTGCACTTGACTTCCCACTCCAGTCTTCACCTGGATCAATCGCATCTGCGAAATGCGATGGCATTACTACAATTCTGGATCTGTCAGGATGAGGTTGCTGTGGCGTCATGCCTGTCGTACTTTGCACAGATCGAGGGTGGAGCGCCTTTATGCAACGTGCTGACGGCACGCTAGGCAGAATCAGTTTTAGTTCCTCACCGTCTCCACCACTCTAGCTCGTTCCAGCGGGTCTTGGCAGTCTTCATTCCTGACAACGCCGCTCTTGCATGTTCTGCGACTGCGGACGATTGCACAATGAAACGACGGACCCAAGAGATGGCATTTCATCATGTTAGTAAACTCAAACCAAAGGTTGTGCATGTCAATTGTAGTTTTCGAATTGATTGATATTGTATCAACGCCTTGTTCTTCCTCATGCTCTTGCACGAACACAACGTTGATTAATCAGAGGCTGAGGCTAACAAAATCATAGATTAGACATTGCACAGCCGTCAAGACGCCTTCATTGCGATATTCCATCAAGTCCGTCAATCAATCATTCCGAATCAGACGTGGTTTTATTCCCTAAAGATTAGCCTTGAAAAACTGGGTAAGCTTCGCAAAGGGAATGAGATCCACCCGGTCGTAGAGATCGACATGGCCCGCTCCCGGTATCCAGACCAGTTCCTTGGGTTCGCTAGCCTGGGCATAAGCAATTTCGCTGAACTCGCGAGAGTGTGCGTGATCACCCGCGATAAAGAGTAGGGGACGGGGGGAGATTGATTTGATGTCCTCGAACGGATAGAAGTTGACAAACTTGACGTTGCTGGAAGTTGTTGGGTCGGTGGTGATATTGCGTGAGATGCCCTCGGGCGTGAACTCTCCTCGCGGAGTGCGGTAGAAATCGAAGAACTCGAGATCGACCGGAGTCGAGTTCGCTGAAATGACATGCGGAGCACCGTCAGTGTGCTGCAGGGCGCTGCCATCCACCTCAGACCAGCGCTGTTCGTTTGCTGCAGCAATGAAATCTTGGCGCTGCCCAAGGTTTCGCGTGTTGTTTATGCCATTGCGATGAAGGATACCATGGTTGTACATGCTGGCTGTTGCAATAGCCTTGATCCGGGAATCGATCTTTGCAGCACTGATAACGAATCCGCCACTACCACATACACCCACCACTCCGATCCGCTCGCGATCAACAAATTTCTGTGTGCCAAGGAAATCTACAGCAGAGCTGAAAGCCTCTGCGTACATGTCGGGGAGCACAGCGTTACGTGGTTTGCCCGGGCTACTACCCCAAAACGGAAGGTCGAGGGAGATGGTAACGAAGCCTTGCTCTGCCAGTTTTTGAGCATAGAGATTGGCGCTTTGCTCTTTCGTTGCACCCATGGGGTGACCGACGATGATGGCTGGTAACTCGTTACGGCTGCGGTTATGTGGAGCGAAGATGTTACCCACGATCGTTGTCTGGTAAAGGGTTGGGAAAGTGACTGGGGTCAAAGTGACGTTGTCGCTGCGATAAAAGTTGTCCGCTCCGTAGGATAAGTTTTGTGCCACCGTTGAAAGCACCATGACGCCTAGTGCAATGGTAGAAGAGAATGTTGTCTTCATTTTGAGGTAGTGTTGCTGGTTTAGAACAGAGGAGAACAGATCGAGAATGAAAGTTGTTGCCTTCTCTTGGAAGAACCATAGTTGACTTTATACGTTTAGACGGATGGGTCGCAGGGCTTAGCAAGGTCACGTCTTATCGTGCCAACAAAACCAGTGCTTGCCAGACACGTCATCTAACAAGGCATCGCACTGCCCTTGTGGGGTCGGATGCACAGTAAAACCATGCTAAGCTGCATAATTTCGGTGGTCAGTCTCGATAGGGACAGCAACGTGCGATGGAAATCCATTCGTTGGGTAGTTTCCACCCCAAATTGATAGGGGCCGCTTCCACCTCAGCAAACAATGAGCCCAGCAGGTTGAAATAGAATGGGGATAAGCCATACATAAACAACATGTCTTCTAGCTGACTTGTTTGACATTGTCGATATTTTCGATATCACGGAGTGTTTCTTGAGTACGACTCTACTATCTCCACTTTATTAAGGATGGACAAAGGTGTATACAAGGCGTTGGACAGACCACACTGTCACGGCATTCATAATGAAGCATTTGATGACACACATTCATAGAGGGATGTACAAAGAGATCGGGCAAAGATTGCACAAATATTCGATGACGTCTATGCCAAGATGATGCAAGCTGCTGACAGGACGTAATCTTGATCAGGCATAGGTCGCACGTGATCTTCAAACATGTTTCTTGGACTTCGGAGTTAGCACAGATGACATGTATCGAAAGGATGTCGACGTTTCTAAGTTCTGTTCAGACATCTAGATTTCAATTCGGTCTTGTAAGGTACTAATTGAATATCACGATTTGCGTTGGACTAAAATTTCTATGCGGCAAGTACACCTCGAAGATAGCATGCAACAATCATGACTTATCTAAAAGGTATGTCTATTCAAGATCTTATGTCGTTATACTCTTGTAGACAAGAGTTCTACACAAGGTTTTCTCTGAAGCATAATTGGCTTTGCGTCGTGTCTAGTCAAAATTAGGATTCCTGAGTTCCTAATGAAACTGTCACCTTAGACTGTGTCTTCACCATAGCAACAGACCTAAGATTGAGCCTCCCCACTCTATCCATGTCACTAACTCCCCTCTTTGAGTTTTCGATCGACCACCTCAACTATTCCAGACTCCTATGGTTCTGAAAGGATTTATACATCCGGCTTTAGTCATTCACTCGGCTCCCGAAACATATGTCAAGGAGGTCTGCACGGTTACAAAGACTGTGCACTGACAAGATGAGTTAATTTAAATACAATGCTTGGGCACTTATCTTGAAGCTAGCGGACTGTACCTCCCTGGGCCGGCCGGAAGATCGTTTTCAGACCGCGTGGACGGACGAGCACACCGCCACTCTGTACCAGCTTATCGGATTTGCATTCGCAGACGGACTAGAAGCCTTGTTTGTAGCTTTGACCACTACGTTGTGCCTTCAGCTTTCACAGCGGCGGTTCTTACAGCAGCACAGGCTAGCCGCTATAACTTCTTCCATTTAATGATCAACAGTTCCAGATCTAATGTGACAGCCGCAAACTTGCGGCGTTTTCGGCGTTTCCAACAATGTTATTGAATGCACCTTGCTCTGTGGGGGCTGTGATAACCGCTGCGACTCTCTTTCCTGCCATTCTTACCCGAGCGTGCGGTCACGTGTCCTTTGTGACAGTCTGTTTGATACTCGGACAATTGCGTATCAGTTTCTGTGCGGCCAGCCATAGCGTACTCTGAGAATGGAACCTAAGATTCAACCTGTTCAGAAGCTACATGACTGGATTCTGTAACCGGAAGAAACACAGTGTGTGAACCTGGATGCTACCGATAGTTTTGTATGTTGTGATAATCTTATATCACGGATCAAAGCCCACACTCAGGCGCACCACAATCAGTCTTTGTGCGAAAGGCATGACTTGTACACGATGTGTCGACCACGTGATATCTGTGATTGGGCAGAAGCATAGATTGGAGCCCGTTGCGTCACGAAGGAGGATGTTCGAGCGGACTCTGTTGGGAAGTCCGCTAGCGTCACGTTTCTCCGCTAGTGGCGGATGTACGTTCATCTCCGTGCTCTCATATGAAGCCTGTGCGTATGACGCTCGGGCTCAGATACCGCGCCTTCCTCATCCAGCCAAAGTAATGCCTACACTTTGAAGTCAGGGTAACATCGCCAGTTCAAAGTATGTAGGAAAGCCACCAGACACTGCTGTAGAGATACCACCCTCGTTGGAAAGGTTACATCACCTTATCTTAGCCCTTTGACTCTCGTCGAACATTCAGTTCGTCCTGTCTCTAGTCGACAGACGCATCATAATGAAGTCATCTATCTCTAGCTTTGCTACTCTGTGTAGTAGCCAGCTGTTCCACGTTTTTATGTCGTTTCAATGTTAAATCGACTTGGAAGAGAGGCTCACTGTACATACTTGAGCGAGACATGATCTTCATCAACGATCGATTTTCTCGTCCTACCTTGGACATATATCAGGGCCAATGGGTAAAGATTGAGTTTATGACAATGTTGACTCCCAACACCCTTCTAGCGCCCAGTATTCCTCATTATGCATCTCCGTTCCTCTACCGAACACAAGCCTAATCTTGCGATGTCATGCAGCGGTTTTGGGCTTGCAAACCTGTACCTCAGTAGGCAAACCCACCACCAGACCGTCGTAGCAACGGTGCGCAACCCCTCGCCTGCAGTCACCAGGCTCTGACGTTAGGCCGCAAACACTTCTAGTGACACTACCGCCTGCGCATCCATCATACAGTTTCATTGGAGCAGCATGAAGACCCGCCACCCAAGCGCGGATCTGGGACCGGGATCCTGGCCAAGACCTGCTTGATGTGTTCCAGGCGATAGTCACCTAC
Source organism: Stagonosporopsis tanaceti (assembly GCA_000812845.1). NCBI lineage: Eukaryota > Fungi > Ascomycota > Dothideomycetes > Pleosporales > Didymellaceae > Stagonosporopsis > Stagonosporopsis tanaceti. The sequence continues at coordinate 43,007 of JUDZ01009695.1, forward strand.
AAATTCAAGCACATTGCGTAGACGCTTCTTTGACTTAACAATTAGAGGATTCACGTCGTTGCTGGGACACAGGCCCTTCAGCGTCGCACTCCACTCGCATCGGTTAATGAGCGGAACGTCCAGGTTGTCGAATAGCTTCAACTCATCCCCCGCTGTGGAAGCCGGCTGCAGTTATGGATCCCGTATCTGTGCAACGAATTCGTGTGAGATGTAGCCCACGGCCTTGCTGGTCCTTGGTTGTGGCAGCGCGAAGTCGGGTATGTCGCGGTGCGTGACGCAGAGCTGGTTGAACTTGGCCTCGCTGACCAAGCGGTTGTATGGAGTATCACCGGGCTAGTCTGCGCTGGGGAAGCCGAGGCAGGATACTCGATGGCGTCTCATTTGTTTGAGAGCTGGGCCATTGGCGCAGTCGCGTTCAGAACCTCTGCGAGTGGCGAACCAGGGCCGTCTCTCGGCCTCTTCACGACGTTGTAGAGGAAGCCCTTAAGCTGTGTAGGATAGGGCTCGTGGGAGTCAACGATGACCCCATACTGCATGGGCTGCCGTTCAGCGTCGTCTAGGCTGGCTATGACGGTGGAGTCGGTCATGGTGAGTTAGGTAGGGGCCGAGGCCGTACGGCACTGCTCGTTGGGATTGGTGTACTGGGTATGCGCGCGGAAATTGCTCTCGGGGATTGCGAGGGAAGAACAAGCGCTGGTACTGACAGAGTCGACTCGGCTCAGCACTGTTGGCGAGGTCGCAGATTGGCCGCATCCATTAGAGTCTTCAGCTTTGCGTGTGTCCTCTTGTACATTCTAGGCGCCCGGATCTTCTTGGATCTGTTGCTGTCGTGGTCGGCCGCGGAAGTGCAGTTGTCCCGTTGCTGCGGTATAAGCAGATGCAGACCCACAGGACTCCATGTCCATGGTGGGCCAAAGGTTCGGAGTCGCGGCCAGTAGGGAGGGCCTTTCGGTTTCCATGCTTGTTCGAGTACCGACAATCTCGAATTGTGCAAATCCGCAGTTTGAACAGTGAGATGGAACAAGACGATGTTTTGCACGATGCTCCACTACGTCTGCAAAAGGCCTATCCGTTTTTGGCTTAGTGGAAGGATGTATCTTCTCCCCAATAACATACAAAGGGTCATGATCGCACTAATTCTCTGGAAACCTGGTTTTGCTACGATTTCCCGTCGTACACTTGGAGCTTTTGGAGAATGAGCTATACCGACTCCACAGCCTTCGATTTCAGCTCTACAACATCTAAAAGGCAAAGGTCTTCTCGAACCGGGCGCCTTCCGTCTCCCTCAGTCACGTGGCCACACCTGCAACGACTTTCGTCTCCACTTTCCCCACACTTAAGCCACTTTGATCCCAACATCCCCACAGATAAGGCGAGGTGAAGGTAGGATGGCATGCGTATGGGGTTGCGTAGCGTAGCGAAGCGAAGCTATAGGGACGCCGCCTGTTCTGTACACTTGTTAAATTGACAACACACCAACCCAGTCACCTACGTTCCAATCGCCCTACCCCAATTGTCAGCATATTACCACTATGGCTGAGCACTGCAGTCAATCCAGCGACTGCAAGCGACCTTTCCCGCCCTGTGATGAACACATGGAAACCCACTCCGATTCCACCCTGGCCTTCGAAAATGTCGTTCTCTCGACGGTGCCGGTCCAAGATACGCATGAGCCAGAGTACCAGATCTTCATGCGTGCAAGCACCCTTCTCTTTATCGAGAAGTGGCTGCGCGCAGACCCGGATGCTCTACCAGGAGACGCGCTCCTCTCGGGTCCACTTCGCCGCACTACCAAGATCGCACGCGGAATTCGTGTGCCGCTCTCCTGCGCAGCTGTCCAGTGGTATCAAGACGAGTACAACAGGTTGAATGGCGGTGACGCCGGGTCGGATGGCGGCGACGCCGGGTCAGATGGCGGCGCACAAATCTACGCGCCAGCGCCCACGCCATGCGACGCTTCGGTATCCAAGGGTGGTGTTCGTATTGCACCTGACACTGCCTCTGAGGTCTCCACTGCATCAGACAGCTCGCTCAGTGCGGTGCAACTGCTTTTGACAAGGTCGGAGCCAGGTATGCTTTGCTCAAAGTCTTTGCGATCTCACTGCTGATATAACCGAAAGTTCAATGCCCGCTATGCAGCTCGCCAGATCAGTTTCAGAGGTCCTCTCCCATATCTCCTTCACGCAGCTCGGTCGACACCAGCTCGGCTGAGGACAACGCGCACGACTCCGAGCGTTCGGACACCGCACGTGGCATTGAGGTGGAAAGCGGCGAGTAGGATGCGAGTAATTACAAGCTTGGGGCTGCGGTCTGATACGTGACTGTCATTAATAGCATCCAGGTCTGTTTGAGAAGCGGGATCAGGCCGGCAAAGATACGGCTGAGAGCTATCATCAAGCTTGAACACACTCTGCAGGCGTACCTTTGTGGAGGATGGGACGAACCAGGGGCGGTAGGCAGGATTGGTCTGCGAGGCGTTATCATGTTTTGCCGGTGTTTTTGGAGATCATCAGTGTGAAATGAGAAATAGCAGCAGCGACGGGCGACAGCCACGTAGACAGCTGCAATGAAAATTATTCACACTTGATCTTGGTAAATGAGACCGAAAATCTCCGCCGTGTCGGCAGATCAGTAGCGTGACTCTACAGTATTATACTCCAGTGAGTATACCCGGCTTCGAGATTGTAAAGGCCGAGGTAGTCAGATCATGGTGGTGAAGGAACTCTGCGCTCAAGCCTGGCTGCTGTTACCGCAGGCAAGACGGCAGGCTGAGTAGCCATGAAAAAGGTGTACCAGGTCTAATTTTGCAGGTCGACGTAGTCTCGATCTCCCTCCAACAAGGCAAAATGTTAGATCATTCACTTGCCTACAGGCTGGAGGCCGTCGATGCAAGCTTGAGAATGTTGTCCCGCCAGGCCTGCCACAAATGAAGCTGCCAGAACCAGAAATGCCCTTATCAAAGAAGGTACCGTGCCAATGATAAGGATGTAGACGGCAGATTCGTCTGTGTAAGCATATCGGGTCCGTCAACTTCCTGGTACCCTTGCCATTTCACTATAACGACCACTCTGGGCAGGATTCCTGGGAGCTACTCACAATCTAGCAGGCGACCTCAAGCTATGAACTCGGCCGCCATTACAGCGTCATCCATGCCTGTTATCCCAAGCGCGCAATATAGGCTTGCATTGTAGAATCGAAATTGGCCGACACATGGAGGATGACAGGACGGCGAGCTTGTCATCTCTATGCGGTGATTATACGTCGACAAACTAAACCTTATCAGCATTGTTCAATCGATCGGTGCGGTATAAGAAGACATTGTAGGGCGCTCCTGCAAGATACTGACAGGGTCTTTTCTCGCAGTTGGCCAGGGGGGTGGATGCATAAAGTACGCTCTAAGAGGATATACAATGAAGTATCGCCTGCCGAGAATATACTGGCAGCTGGGCCCCAGAAGTATCTCTGCGAAGTCCCCACAACGGCAGCTTTGCCAAAACAATGTTCGGTTCGCTTTGTCACGTGGCTTTCAGCAGGGCAGCGGTGACAACGTCGTATCGATAACAGTGACAGGGCCATGTATGTTTCTCAGTGTAGAAGATTGCCATCGCAGTTGGTGATCGCATTTGTCTCGAAGCTGGAAAGGACTTCCAAAGACACGGGCTGCATTGTTCAGTGAAAACTTTCAAGAACATCCTTGTTGTCGATCCCCCACCTTCGAAGCGAACATGCCTGTTCCGGAAAGCTGCGCAGCGCGTCGAACATGGAAGCACAAAAGAAGGACCGAATGCGCCCACTGATGTGAGGCTAAACGGCTAAATTGCAAATGGTGACTGTGGTCGACGTGGTGAAAGACAGCCGAAGGAGCCCGATCGTTCCGGCTCTGGTTTTGACACTTTGCACCGGTCATCTAGTGGGTTGAACAACTCGTGGGGGTACAGTTGCAGTGCTGATTGCGCTTGCAGAAATCATCACAGTGTACGCTATCGAAGACGGCCAAGAACGGCATACCCTCAGGTTCGCCGGCGTTGCGGTCAGTCTGTACCTTTGACCTATTCATGTGCATGGACAACCAACGTTGTACAAGATGCTCAGCCTTGGGTTCCTTTTGGGCGATATATCGCGGAGTAAATGGAAAGCCATGTTTTGTTGGTGGTGTGAGCATCGCAAGTCGGGCCCACCAAAAGACGTGTTAATGTTTAGGATAAACTACCCGTTCGACGACGTTTCTTGTAGGGATGCAGTCGATCGTTTGGCTCGAACCAAAGCCTCTATGCTGAAGTCTTATTGTGACGAGAACCGACTTCAGAGCGAAGTCGACCAGCTGAAGTCAGATCTACTTGCGTCGGTCGATGCGACTGCTAGGCCGCTTCTTGAGCCGGACATCAACAAACTAGCTGATCTCTCCATGACTGGTTTGAAGCACTGCAAGTTTGTTATGAAGGATATCTTCAAGATCGTAGACGTCTGCACGGACGCATGGGAGATTGTAGAACAAAACACTCTGGAGCTTCGGGAAAAGGTCAAGGATCTGGAGGCAGAGAAGACTCAACAGGTAGAGAAGGATCATCTTACGGCAGAGAAGGATCATC